>APFE031068546.1:0-13925 GCA_000404065.3 Pinus taeda | reverse complement strand
AAAGTTTATTGAAACACAAGTTAAAATCTTTGATAGGTTCCATTGATTCAGTGCTAAGATTTGATAAGTCATTGATTAGTGTTGCAGTAGAGCTGTCATTACCGAACTTAGTCAAGAATTTCTCTTGGAAAATATCCCAACTAGTGATAGATCTGGATGGCAATGAAAAATACCATGATCCGGTTGCTCCTTGAAAAGTCTAAGGAAAGATCCGGACAACAACATCTTCATTAGTAACTCCATTGATATTTATAGATAACATAAAGTTGTTTATGTGTTCTTATGCTAGCATGCCTGCTTCAGGATTAAACTTAGGTAGCCATTTTTTAGGATGGGCCGGTATTTGACTCAAGGGCGCAGGCATTAAGACCGCCCCTGGGTTATTCCATGGGGTTTGGGCCATCATTGAACTACTAACAGAGGAAAGCGCAAAAGATGTTCCTTGGGGTATGGAAGATGAAGATATTGCAGTTCCAGATGATTGTGAAGGAGATGTTGAAGTTCCAGTGTTTTGTTGGACAATAATTTGAAGTGGAGGAGTGGATGGTTGACTTTGCAGTGGAGTGGTTGAGATGGATGATGATGACGAAAGAGTCTCACTATCAGACCCTTTAGGTGATTTCCTTCCTCTTTTCCTTTTAGGTAGAGGTAATTCAGTTGGTTCAATACCAAACTTTTCACTTTGCAATATGGTAAGAGGATGAGAAGGGTTATATTGCGAAGTCACACTACCTTGAGATGTTTCAGATTTTTGTGGTGATATAGAAAATATCTGAAGTTTATGGATCAAAAATTCAACTTCAAGAGGTTCAATAGTAGATTTCTTTGAAATGTTAGGGTTTGTGGGAGTGGTTGTTGTTTTATCGACTTCTCGCTCAAGATTTAAAGATTCTAAATGCAATGGAGAAGTCGGGGGAGATGTTGAGGGCAATTTAATCTCAGAATGGTATTTAGATTTAGATTTACTTGTCATTCAAAGTTTGGGCCCTCCTTCTAGCGCCAATTATGTTGAACCCTCGAAAATCGGGTCTACAACAAGGGGGATACCCACCCGCTCTGGACCTTGAAAGCAACTCCTTTTCTGTTTGGGATGGTGGGTCCGACTCGGGATAATGGGACTAGTTTCCCAATTTGTGTATGTGTGTGTTGAGAATTGATATTTCCTTTCTAATTTTTCCTAAGTAAAATGCTTTTATTCTAAATCTAATTTAACAACATGCAATTTTATTTTAATAAATAGAAATATCTAATTCTAAAACTAACCCGGGTTTTAATATTTTAGTTATGCAATCTAAAATAATATCTAACAATGAATGGTAATAAAGATCATTCAATCACTATGAGAAAAGAATTCAATAAAGATGAACCGTTTTGTATAAAAAGTTAGCCAAAACAATTGTGAAAAATCATATCGCATAATAAGTCACTCATATATTAAGGATCAATAGAATAGCCATCACCGTACAGAAGTGCCAAATGATAACTCAAACATTCAAGCATTCATATAAATAATTGAATATAAATATCACCTTAAGACATAAGCAGAAATCATTAAGAGATAAAATTACAATTGATAACAAGTTCTACTCATGAGCTTCAGCAATAATGATTTATCTCCTCTTAATTCAACACCTACTAAGAGTACAAAAGTGCATTTCAGTAGCAGATTTAAACATAGATATCAATAAATCTTGTTCCATTCATTCATCAAAACCTCCTCCGAGGGTGCAAAAGTGCATGTTCTGAGGAAATGTTTTTGACAAATTTCAGAACCCTTCTCTAAATGCATGAGAAGGGTTGAAATACTACTAGATAAATCTAAAAATAGTTTATTACAAAAATATAGGAGGAGGTTTAAATGAATGTCCTCATCTAAAGAAAAAATAAATCAAAACTATAGCTAAAACTAAAACTAAAACTGAATCTGGCAATTAACTATCTATGTATTTGTTCTCTGTGGTCCCAAGCATTTAGCATTGGCTTAAGGAGAGTTGGTTGGCCGACCTCCGACTTTAGTTGCCCTACGAAAACGAAATCGGCAAGTGCTGGCACTATCTTCTCGGAAAATTTAGTGAGGCATTTGAGAGTCATGCATTGACTTTGTGGTTTAACCAAGTACTTCTAGTAAGAATCCAAATTCAACTTGGTTAACCTCTTGATGGACTCTACTCTTTCTTCAGCCTTTTGTCTCCAGCTTGTCTGTAGATACTGTGCATTTGGTAGAAATCCCAGAGTGGTCTCTGATATGAGATTTGCCTTGTGTAAGTTTTCATTGATACAGTCAATGACATTGTTTTCCGTTGTGGTTGCTTCTTCTTCCACTTGTTCCACTTTCTTGATTTGTGCATCCCACTTATTAAGGAACATTTATTTGTGGGCTTCATTGATTATGGGTGTGCCTACCATTTTTCCTTCCTCTGATTCCCGCCAAACCAAATACTCAGAAACTCTTTTATCAATTAAATCGTAATCATGTTGCAAGTACACGACTTGATTAGTGATTTTGTCGCTTATCTTGTAATAGGAGCTCCATTGTGATATTATTTGGCATAATGTTTCTTGCTTCTGCAAGAGTTGGTCATTTAAGGAAATGGCTTCTGTGATAAAATCTGTAAGCTTGGGATCATCTTTATGTATCTCTTGCATAACTTGTAACTGATTTTCTTTTTCGACCAAACTGTTCTGGTATCCTAGCTGCATCTGTTGAAAATCTTGCCATAATTTTTCTAGTTTTTTCTCTACTTCGCTGTTGGCATTGGCTTGCTATAGTTGCTGCTGCAAAATCTGTATTTTCTCCTTGGACGCTTTATCAATGGTCACAGAAGCATAGGCTCCTGCGATCTGAGATAATTTAGTGAGATTTTCAGTAGGGTCAGTGGTAGGATCTCGCCAAAGGACGTCTAACTGCTCTGCCTCAGGTGAGAGTACGCTTTCCAATTTCCTTTTCTTTCTTTGCCTTCTTACCACCACCTTATGTTGTGAACTATAAAATACATCTAGAGGAGGAATTTCCTCTATTTTGAGCATGATTTTAGAAGATGGGGTAATGGGAATATGTTCCATTTCTGGAGCATTGCTGATTGTTCCAATGACCATATCATTCACTGTCTGTACATTACTCTCAGGTGTCTTTTTGCTCCGCCCCTCAGTATTAATTAAGTCATTGAATGTCTCCCATTCTTTATCTAGCTCAATTCTTACTGGTGGTGGCTGGATGATGAGAGGGGGAAGATTTACTTATGGAGTAGTCAAAACCTATTGTTCTGGGCACTCTTTAGATTGGGCAGTATCTCTTACTAACCCTTCGCTTTTATTATGGTCTCTTAGTAAAGCATTCTAGTGATTCTCTCCTACACTTAGATCTAGACTTGTCTGTGCCTGAACTTCCACTTAGACTGATACTGGGAGTTGGCTCCCTTATTGGTTCCAAGCGTAACTTATCCAAAGGGATGTTATCTAATCTCCTTTCTATGTACAATTTGAATTCTTGAAATTATGTTAGAGGAAATTGAATTTGGACCAAATGTAGAACTTCTTTCATTGTACTTTTCTGCTGAAATGTATCATCAAAAAGATCATCTTCTTTGGAAAATACTTTTATTTTGACAGCAGTATTGAAATTCTTAATGATATCATAAGGATCAAATTGTCTTCTTCGAAATTTGAACAGCCGTAGACATAACATATTGTCTACTTCTTTGAATGCATGACATAAATCAAATAGTGAAAAGGCCCCACAAGCCACAGGGATTTGCGACCAAATGGCCTTCTTCTTGTCCTTCAATTCTTTGCTCAAAGCTCCCACCCTGCAGGTCTGGTAAGCAATCTCTCGTGCCAATAATTTATTAGGGACATATAAGGGTAGGACATGAGGGGAAGAAAGGCTTCCAAATACTCTGACATAGGTGAAAATCTCTTCTCCAAACCATCTTGCAATAGGGAGAATATCAACTTCCACTTTGGGAGAAAATCTTGGAGCGTCCTTATTATACAACATTCTGTATGGAGGTAACATGAATCCATGACAAATTTTGTAAAAATACGGAATAAACTTGGAATCCCATAATTCCTTATGATAAACATGAATGGGCAAGGGATCCTGAGTAGTCCACTTCCAATCCATTAAAGGAAACTTGGAAACATAACAGATTGCATCCATAACATAAGAAGCTAAATAGAAAGGAGGATAAATCCTCTGAGTAGTAGTTCTTTTGGACCAATAGTTCCAGATAGCTGTAGCTAAATTATCAGACAATATCTTAGCCCAATCCACAATAGTAGCATTAGTGGCGGCATCTAATAAGGATAACCATTAAGATGAAAATTTGTTGACGTCAAGCTTCCCAAAAATTCTACAAAGCATAGCAGCAGCAAAGCAATACGAGGAAGAGAGAGAACCAGTACTGTACATACCATGTTTATCCTTTTTTAGTGGTTCTTCCCTTCTTGACCAGTCCTTGGTGCGTTCCGCCAAATCTTTGTTTTCTTTAGCGAACTTCTCCATGAACCATTTATTGTAGGTTACCTGTGGATCTGGTAGATGATACATGAGCCTTAAATCTTGTGAAGTGAACTACCCAATGAGTCCTTGGCTCTGAGTCTTAAACTGTCTGTCTGTTATCTCAGCACTATCCAATACCCATTTGACCATATCCGTGTATGGAAGAATCTTGGGTCTCGCCGCTATCCAGTGCAAGAATGAACATGCTAGTTCTGTAATTGATGCCTCAGATGACCCGTGTGAGTCTGCAGTTGTTGTAACCTCCATTACTCTGGGATTTTCTTCCTCGAGTAGACTGTATGCTCCTTCCCAAGTAGTGATGCCAACGTCTCTGTTACAGGTGGTGTCTGTGTATAAAGGCGTCATGTCTTTGTCTTCATAAATTGGAGCTTTTCCCTTCTTTCCCATTATATTCTGAACACTGCTGCGTATACCTTTCTGCTTTCCGTTCCTACAATTTATAAATTAGGAAAGAGTAACGATAAGAAATAAGGTGACGGGAAAGCTTTAAATGCCGAAATCATATAAAATATATCACCCTACATGAAATGAACTTTCGATCAGATCCAAACCTTATTTCATTAATGATCATCAACTAACTCATTAAATTAACATTAATGTGCATAACTTGGCATCGGATTACGGAAAAACTTTTTTAACGATGAGCCCGTAGATCTGCGATAAAGTGATTTTGCGATTTTCTTTGCAATATTGCAGATCACAATATCACTAATCCGTTATGTTTGACAATCATCTATTACCATATGTTTCTACGAAATGCAATTTGCGAGACGTGTTATCGCATATCGACGGCTTGAGGTATTTCACCTTAAGTGATACTTGAGGTATATGAAAACTGCGATGCGCGATGAGTTTCTTCAGTGTGCAATCTCGTATCACAATTTCGCAATATTAGGAGTTTGCTTATACGATGTTATACATTACTTTTTTTGTGATGCGACACTTTATTTTTGAGAGAATTTATCATAAAACTTAAGTCTTTTTGGATTTTGCAGGTATTTTCCTAGGTTTATGATAGCAAGATTTATTCAAAAGGGGAATACAAATGCTAATTTATTTTTTTAATTTTTCGATAAGGGTCCCCACTTATTTAGTATTAGTAATAAAACTAAATAATAAGGGGGGTTGTTGTTGGCCACAACACTCCCCTCCATTGAAAAAGAAGTGAGGAAACTTCTACAGGCTAAAATCATACTGTCTTTAAGGTATTCAGAGTGGGTGGCCAACTTAGTCCCAATATGGAAAAAGAATGGAGAAATAAGGCAATGTGTAGATTTTCGGAACGTTAACAGGGCATCGTTAAAAGACAACTACCCGCTGCTTAATATGGATTACATATTGCAAAAGGTGGTCGGTTCAGTCAGAATGGCCATGATGGATGGGTTCTCTGGTTACAACCAAGTGGTAGTCCACCCTGATGATCAAAATAATACTACTTTCACCACCCCATGGGAACATTCATGTACGCTCGCATTCCTTTCGGTCTTATTAATGTAGGGGCCACGTTTCAGTGAGCTACGAATATATATTTTGTAGGGGAGAAATACATGTTCATAGTGGTATATTTGGATGATATCACATTCTTTTCTAATACCTACGAAGAACCCATCCTACACTTGAATCTCAGCTTTGAGAAATGCAGGAGGTATGGTCTTTCTTTGAATCCCAAGAAATCTCAGTTTGCCTTGAGTGAGGCGAAGCTACTAGGACACATATCCCCCTACATATCTTTAAGTGAAAATTGATCCTATGTGAGTCAAAGCTATCAATCATATCTCTCTACCAAGAAATAAGAAAGAGGTCCAAGCCTTTTTGGGGAGAATCAATTTCTTGAGGAGGTTCATACCCAACTATGCAGAAATAGTAAAGGGTATTACAAATATGTTAAAAAGGGAAAATGATGTCAAGTGGAGCTTTGCCCCCCCAAGATTATTTTGCTAGAATTAAAGAATATTTGGTTGAAGCCTTGGTACTAGTCAACCCTAACTACTATGCGCCTTTCTATATCTTTTCTTTTGCTTCTACGCATACTATTGCCACAATTCTACTACAGAAGAATAAATATGGTTATGAACAGTCCATCGCCTTCTTCAGCCAAGTCTTGAGTTATGTTGAGTTGAAATATAACATCTTGGAGAAGAAATCCTATGCTCTAGTCAAGTCTTTGAAGGAATTTCAAATATACGTGCTACAATTGTAAATCATATAGTTTGTCCCAACGACATTGGTCAAGGAAATCCTTGAGACAGTGAAGGACAAAGGGGTAGGTGGATAGAAAATATACATGAATATGAGTTAGACATAAAGCCTACTAAGATCATAAAAGGCCAGGGGTTGGCCAAGGTTTTATCATAATCTAATTGCCAAGATTTAGGGATAAACTTGATAACAGAGGAAGGCAAAACAAAGATTCAACAGAACAGGATTAAAACATCAAAGCAAAATATCTATGCTAAATATGAGGGATCACCTTGGTATAAGAATATCATCCATTATCTCTTATTCTTGAGGTGCCCACTAGGGCTGGATAAATCCAAATACTGAACTCTGAGACTGCAAGCTCAAAAGTATATCATATCCAATGGTCAACTCTAATGGAAGGACCCGATGGGAGTTTTTTTGTTATGTTTGGTAGAAGGTGAAACTCATAAATTGATTGAGGAATTTCATGGAGGAATTTGTGGAGGTCATTACAGCTGGAAGACCACAACTCACAAAATCCTCAAGCTAAGATTCTACTAGCCTACACTGTTTGGAAATGTTCATTCCCAGGTCAGGTCATGTTAGAAGTGCCAAGTGTTTACTGAGAGACAAAAACTTTCTCCTCCCCCCTGATTCTAGTACATGTGGAAGAACCCTTCAGATAGTGGGGACTAGAGTTCATAGGAGAAATAAACCCACCTTCCAGTGGCCAACATAAGTGGATATTAACAACCACAAATTATTTCACCAAGTGGGTAGAGGTTGTCCCAACCAGAAATGCTACTGAATTAGTGGTAATTAAGTTTATGGAGGAAAACATATTATCGCGTTTTGGTTGCCCTATCAAAATCATCACTAACAATGCTCAAGTCTTCAAATATACAAAATTCATCGGCTTCTGTCAGAAATTCAATATTATCATTGGGCACTCCACTACTGGCTGAGTCCTCAAACAAAACTTTGCCAAGAGTGTTGAAGAAGACCATCACCAAGAATCAGAGGAACTGGGACTCCCTATTGAAGTTTTCCCTTTGGGATAACTGGGTAACTCCTAAATGATCCATTGGAAAATCGCCTTTCGAGCTAGTATATGGTAAGGCTGCAATATTTCCAATCCAATTAGCAATGCCAGCTATGAAGTTACTACAAGAATCTATGGAAGAGCCAAGTGCCTTAACATTAAGGATAAATCAACTAGCCGAACTTCATGAAAATAGAGAATAGGTGGGGGCTAAATTGGAAAATTACCAACAGAAGATGAAATCCATGTTTGATAAGAAGGCGAAGGATCGACCTCTTCAACCAAGAGATTTAGTTCTTCGATGGGATGTTCGATGGGAAGAAAAAGGAAAACACAGAAAATTAGATCCACTTTGGTTCGGCCCTTTCAAAATTTTAGAAGAAAAAGGAAATAATACCTACCTTCTAGAAAATCTGGACGGTGAATCGTTGGATTTTCCAATAAATGGTCAGTTCCTCAAACTCTATTTCCAGAATTATAGGTACCTGTCTTGTACCCATTGTAACTACCAATGTGTGTGTTGTAATTATTATATGAAATTTCCAGTTTCTGTTGAAAATTCCACTTTCACAAAATTATTATTTGTTTAGAAAATACTCCATGCCCAAAGGAGAAGTTCATAGTCTGTAGGTTCTCAACGCATTGCAATCCAATGCCCCATCCCTAGGTGGAGCCAATGTTGTCACCTTCTGAAAACAGAGTTCTAGTTGTACAAAGAGGAAAAAGAATAGAGATGAGGAAGAACAAGTATAGTTTAAATTGTTTTGGATAAATTCTCGTATTCTCTTAAAACCATTTCTTTCACAAACCTTATTTTTTTCCTTTTATTTTTAAACTCTAGCCATAGTGACCCATTTTCAACTCTAGTTGAAATCCCTTTGTATACCCAACTCTGGCTGTGTTTCCCATTCCCCTTTGAAATCTTTTAAAACATTCAGAAATCATTCTGAAACCCTTTTAAGCGTCGAGACCCACAAACCATAATCGCTATCGACCCCTTCCCTTTTTGTGATACATATCCGCCCATCTCCCATTTTCAACTTTTGCGATTGCGATATCACATATCGTAAAGCTTCCACACAGATTTCCATATCAAAGTCCTATCACCACTCCTTCTCGCTGATTGCAATAGAATCCCTCCTCCGCCGATATCACATATCGCAAAGTTTCCCCGACGATTTCCGTATCCAAGTCCTTTCACCACTCTTTTTCGCTGATTGTGATAATTCCTCCCCTCGCTGATTATGATATCGCAATAGGATACCACACAAGTCAAATTCCCTACTTCGTCGGAGTCCCTTCCAACTTGCGATTGTGATGTGTGAGAAGCCTCATGGATGTGATATTCTATGTGATACATTCTATAAATTGTCACATTCGGAATATCAGAAATCACCATAAATCAGTGTTAAAGCCCTTTTACCTTTCCGATGGCGATATGCGAGTCATGATTCCGGATGAAATATTTTATGTATCATGCTTTATTGAATTTTTGTGTTCGGGCAATCGACAAGCACTATTAAATGTGGTAAAAAGGCCCTCTCTTATATTGTGATTGCGATACCAATAGGCCTGGATCAACGACCTAGATTGAATCGGCCTGAATCAACAACCCAGATCAATGACCATTAAAACGTCTATTTTGCTTTCGCTCAGTGGGACGACAAGGGTATTTTTCAGCGTATATCCAACAACACGATCATAAAAAAGAGAAAGCAAAGGTAATACTATGTAATGGTTGATTGCGATATCCTAGGTGGGCCTAATCCCGAATATCAGTGTTCGAAATTATTAAGGGGAGGCATCGAAGGTGAGCATAAAAAATCATCGATATGATGGATTCTTTTTAACAAAGGGTTGAGCCTCACAGACACGATCCAAAAGGTCCTAGCACTCAAGGACTAAAAGCTTGGTCTTAGCCCCTAGGTCACATGAAGCAAAAGGGGATAAAGTAGATCAAAATGTCCTGTCTCGTAAGGACCTTTAATGGAAAACCCTGATGCGATAGCTCTACAATGAAGTAACGCAAACCTTTAAAGGTGTGGTGGGTCGACAATTGAGGCATTTAAGAAAGGAGATGCAACATTCAAAATCAGCATGGGCTGACCCAGAAAGGACCCTTGTGACATGAAACTAGAGTTGATGAATACAGAGTAATTGAAGACATGGAAGCTCAAGAGGACTTGATGATCTAGCATGGTGCTCCATGCAGAGGGATGATGAAGTACCGCCCAGGTGACCTCTGCTTCTGTACTATGGCATTGAACTAATAGTTGACCACTCCCAGTTTTGAAGAATGAATTATCCAAGCCGTAAAGACAGAAGCGACGTGAATCGGTTGGGTGGTACAGGAGGCCAGATCGTGAGCAAGTAACAACCTGAAGCAAAGGTGATCACAGGGATGGGCATGGAGATATTTTATTGGCATTTTCATCTGCTTGGTTGACTTGTTTTTTTATCCTTTAATGTGTCGCCATTTATTGAAGAAATTAATTTTTGTAGTCATTTTTGGGCCACAGAGCCATCCCAGGCTGAGACAGCTAGTTGATCTGACAGCTAAGGCTAGGTTGAGATATTTTGTTGTAATTACTGTTCAATTCTCCCCTCTCCAGATAAATAGGGGGAAGCAACACTTCACAAAGGTTTAGAATCCTAAAGAAAGAACTACCTGTTATATTCAAGACTATATGACTTTATGATATGCATCTTTCAGAATATTAAGGAAATGGTGGTGATTCACCCTTCGAGTACTATAGTATGTTATCCCTCTGTTAAATTCCATTATGTTCATCTTTCCTCTCTGAATTCATGTAATCTTAGCTTCTAGAAATGATTTATATGTTCTTATCGATTCATTTGTATTGACTCGTTAATGCATGTGACTGTATGAATCTTTGATATTATATATTTAAAATTGTGCTCCATGAATCATCACACCCATCCTCTTTCATCCATTATGTATACCTTTAACTCAGAAAAGTGTAGAATTCTGTAGGCTTCAAGCTCTATGTGATGAGTTGCTCCTTCTCCTTATCCTCTCTCATTACTTTGTCAAATCTTATTAAACTGTAGGTCCTTGAACTACTCGACCTCCACTATTTTATGCATATATTTTTTTTGTGAGTTGTATATGTGAAGAAGTACTAGAAATACATGGCTTACACCTTTAGATGAGTGAACCAACCCATATTTTTTATTATATATTTTGAATATATATATATATACAATATATTTGATGTATCAAGTTTCCCGAGAATCATACGAGACACACAAAATATATATATTCCAGGTGCTGGTCTTGTAAGCAATCTAAGGCTATCTCTCGAAGCGAAAATAGGCTCCACAAGGTATACCACCAATTTCCAAAAAAAAATATCTATGATTGATGCCCAAAAAAACTCAAAAAAAGATTACCAAGAAGCAAAAAAGGCTTTTGAAGTAAGGCTATGGGAGGCAGTGAAATGCACACAATCTTATAGTGGATGAACAAATGGGACAACTAGTTCAAAAGTTTGGCTTTTACCTTATTACAAGAGAAAAAAATTAGGGCATGTAGGAAGAGTTTGATGCAATTTACTTGGAATAGGGAAAAATGAACAAATATTTTTATGTTCGAGTGTACCTTAAATAGAGAGAACATCTACATCAAATAAATATAATGAACTTGAAAAGTTGAGACATGTTGCTAAAGGTTTAATTGAAACCAATAACAATCCCATTGGATTGATAGTTAGTGGTCTAGTGTGTTCTTCTCAACATCATTGTTTTGTTTCCCACCTTGAAAACCTATGGGATGTAAAAGGGAGAGGAAATACGGATGCATCTATTGGGCAATTTTTTATTTTGCAAATGGCATAGCTTTCAATGTTTGAAAATCTCCTTACTAGAAGGAGATGGTGAGAGATCTAGTTAACAATGCCCCTAAAGGTTACAAACCTCCTAGTTATGAAAATATGAGGACAACAATGTTTTCTGAAGAGAGGGCTTGAATTAAAGCTAGACTTCGTGATATTAAAGACAATTGGAAAAAATATGGGGTATCTGATGGTTGGAAAAATATCAACCATCATCCTCTTGTTAATATTTTTGTTGATATCCCACAAGGAGTTATGTTATTAAATTTCATGATACTATAGGGAGGACAAAAGATGGTCCATATATAATTATCTTTTCAAAGAGGTAATAGAGGAACTTGGGAGAGAAAATGTGGTCTAAATTGTTATTGATAGTTCCTCAAACAATGTGCTTGTTGGGAGTTTGATTGAGGATGAAAACCTAACAATTTTTTGGACTCCTTGTTTTGTGAAATGTATTAGATTGCTCCTTAAAGATATTTATAACATTGCATTGGTTGGAAACACTATAACTGAGGGAAGAATGTTATGCTTTTTTATTAATAATCATGCATTATCCATAACAATTTATAGGAAATATGCCAATCTCCAGCTTCTTTAATGTGTTGAAAATGTGAGTCTAGATTTTTATTTGCATTCATTATATTACAATGTCTCATCAAAGTGCGTCAATCTCTAAGGGAGATGGTGGTATCACTAGATTGGTAGAGGTGGAAGGATTGTCATTTTGGGGTTGGTCCCCGAATTGAGGAAATTATTATTGGTAGTTCTTCAGAATATTTATGGAGGAGAGTGGGGGATAATGTTACACTCATTACACCTATTGCTACCCTCATCACACCTATTGCAACCAACAATTTCTTGGTCTAGATCAAAACAAAAACATAAGATTGATTTAGCTACTAGGTATCATCACACTGAGATTTCAACCTCCTACATTCCTTGTTTCAACAATTCTCCCAACTTTTCTCCTTGGCTAGAATTTCTTCATTCTACTCCAAATCCTCTGACTCTGTTCTAAATATTTGTGTCCAATATTTTTGTTCTTGAATTAGTAACTAGTTATGAATCATTCATTCAAAAACAAACAAAGCAATTCATTACCTCACATTTGACACATTTGAATCCTCTAGCTCTCCATCTTCTTTCTATGTTCTTGTTTTATTTCCTTGCTTGAGATCCTTCTTAGGCTTCTTTTCCGCTAAAATATATCATTTTTCCACCAACTACCCTCAATTATTTCTCTCTGTGGTTTTCTTCTCCTTCACGAGCAATTTCTTCAATTTCTTCTCCTATTGGTTACAATTATCTTGTAACAAAAATAGTTTATTACCTTCCTGAATCCCAAAAATCATTGTTGTGCTTTGATACCACATGACATAAGGGTAGCTTCCGATGGGATCTTAAATCTATCAATAAGCTCTATTTACTTAAATATTTTTCTCAACTTATTGTTACAAGAAATTAATGTTCCTATAATTTTGAATAGAAAACATTTATGTAGGATTCTCAAATCCTTCTCTATGGGTTCAACCTGACTCAGTAATTCAATGCATTGAACAATAAAAAATCTTGGCATATAAAATCTCTACTATGTTCCTACACTTGAATACTACAGGCCCACATCCACAATTCAGAGCTATGCATACTATTCACTATGTATCTAATTACAAACCAGGTGTATAAATATATTAATCTCCCTAGGAGCTAAGAAAAATCCATATATTGAATTTACTATACGTTAAGCATATCAACCATAAACTTTAAGATTGGCACAATCCATGACCAATCCTAAGTTAGGTGTATTTGTGAACATTAATTTGTACAATCCTCCACCAGATTGTTATTTATCACAATTTTCTATAATATGGACTCTGAGAATCAATCACAAATTTAAGAATTCCCTTGTACCTACAACTTAGTAAAAAACACCATAGTGTTTTCTTCTATATCGATCAACAAAAAAAAGTATTCAAGCTCACGAATGCAATATTCTACTATGTGAGAGTTATTTCCCTCAATACCTCATAGTTTGATCTCAAAATGGATCTCATCTCCTAAAGGAATTGAATCTCATTTGCAACAATTTCAATATTGTCACAGATCAATTCCAAAATTCAACTTTTACATGGATTGATAAATTAAAACAACATTTTTTCAAACCCTCTTACCTTTTGTTGTAGCGACTACAACCACCCTCCAAAATTTTGCCTTAGCTTCATTTTGGAGCCTCAATTTTGTCTTGCATTGTCAAGTACACAAGCTTCAGTGGCTTTTTAGCAGATTGTCATCATGTGCATGATAGCTTGTTGCATCCCCCTTATAG
>APFE031068545.1:1317-16443 GCA_000404065.3 Pinus taeda | reverse complement strand
TTTATAAAGGATATTTTTTAGCATATTTAATATAATAATTTGCATGTTTAATAAGATGAAAGTAAGAAAAAGTTATTGTTGACATGAAAACCAATACAAACAATATTGTATTGGTGGTCAAAGCTGAAGACAGTTGGGTAGTCCAAAGTCAGGATGGTGTTGTGTAGATTGGAGGGTACGCCAACCCAGACATACAATGTAGCCGACATACTCACAAAATTTTATTTTTTATTTTTTATTTTTTTTGGTGATGTTATTTTGCAAGGATTGTTAGTTGAAATGATGTTTTAAAAGAAAAAATGATATTTTTTTTTGAAGAATGCAAATTTTTGAAATTGTCTTATAATAATGTTATTTTTAAATTATTATTTTTGTTTTAATATATGTTTGCAAATGATTTTTTTCGTATTTTAAATATGATAATTTGTACATTTAATAGGATGAGTCTTTTTTAAGGATTTTATCCTTTGCAATGTAACATGTAATATTTGGTTTCGTTTCAAGAAAGTTGTTGATTTTCCGATGGATCCAAGTATTTGGAAGTTTTTTTCCATTTGAGATGCTTGAACTTATATTTCATTGGCTTCCTTTATCGGTGTTTATAAAATTTCGGTTGGTTTGTAAAGAATGGAATATTATGTTGGAAAACCTAATTTTTATTTCTTCTTGCAATCAATGTACCGATAGAGAATTTGGATTTATTTCTTTTCCAGCTGGTATCAACGATAGTTGCTTTGTTGGATCTTACCTTAATGACAAAGGACAAATCTCTCAATTGGTTTTACCTTTTTTGGACTCTGGATACATAATTCAATGTACACCTAGATCGATGATTTTATTCACTGTGCTTAGAAGCTCTTTGCATTCAAAGAATTATTTCATTGTAAACCCTTTTATAAAGATCTTTAGAAATCATGGGAGTGTTACCGTTCGAGACTAAGAATTCTTCTATTTTTTGGAGAAATTTAGTCTGCAAAAATATGATTGGGCTATGCTGAAACATGTGTGCAAAAACATGGAATCACACTTTTCTTTGCACGAGTGTAGAAATGGTTTGGAGAAGGACGAAACCTCCTTTTGGTGGTATAACGCCCCCAAAGGAGGCTATCTTTCACAAAGGAATTTTTTTCTAGTTATATTTAGACAAATATTATGATGATTACCCTTTCTATAGCTACACCTTCTATTAGTTGGATGTCATGAGAAAACAGTGGGGTTTTTCGTTTGTTCCTATCCCTGAAATGCGATGTATGGTATTAGGATTGTACAAGAACTAGCTGGTTTGTCTTGTAAACAATGGTTCAACATTTGTTTGGCTGCTTGAAGAGATATACAATTTTGATTTTTCTTAAGTTTCAATTGGATGAAGCTCAGAATATTTTGAAGATGAGTGGGGCTTCATTTGGAGATTGCTTGATACTATCTCAATGGATATAAATATTAAATGCTCGGGCTATGTACCTTTTCGTGTAGTTGAAGGAAAATTACTTATATTGGGTTTTATGGACGTTCAACTAAAGGTATATGATATGATGAATAGATTATGCACATCGGCAATTGGCGATGGTGTCTCCACCTCAGAAATATATGGGTTCCATGTGAAATCAGTTGAAGGTTTCAATGATGTTATTGAAAATGGAAATGTTTTCTCACTTTATCCAAATACAAATTCTATTGGCGATATACCACTACTTCCTATGGATAACCTGGTTTAGCCTTTGAGGTTGAAGAATGTTTTTTATGGACATTGTTGCAAATGTTATATTTATTTAATTTTGGAGAGATATTTTGGAGATGGTTGTCATACATATTTGGATTGTTTAATGAAAACATATCCATGTAAAATTTTCATATTTTTATTGGAGATTGCTTGTATTGATCTGTTATTTTGTAGTTCAAACAATGTAGTGAAATGTGAATTTATGTTATGTATATGTGGATTGTATAGAGTCTTTTTTTATATAAAAATGTATTTTTATTATATATATTTAGTATTTTATTTGTGAAGTATTTAAATTATGGAGAATTCATAAGTCAAAATTTTAATTCCAACAAATGTTTAGAGAATTTAGAGCAAATTTAATTAGAAAATATACCAAAAAAAATTCCAAAATATAAGCTAATAAATATCACTAATGACTTTACCAAACTTTTTGTTTCAATTACTATGTATCTAAACTTTTTTACCTGGTGGAAGAATATGAAACTAGCTGAATAATGTACATGTACAACTCATCACAAGACAAATCATCAAGAAAATAACTCACAATTCTAGAACTGTAAATTTCTACATTATTCTAACATCCTCCCCTCAATGGAAAAATGGTTTTTCTACAATGCCTAGCTTCTTTTCTACATACTTCAAATTTCATCTTTTCATGAGGCTTGGTAAATATGTCAAGTACATTTTCACTTGTATTACAATAAAGTAAGTCAGCGAGCATAAAGAGTACAAGTTGTTCAAGGTGTAACAAGAGATGCAAGATTGAAAATCGAAATTTTGGACAAGCAATGTAAATGGGGTGTGAAGAAAAAATTGTAAAATAAAAAGCATAAAGAAGGAAAGTTGTTGAATTTTGTTTAAACCCCGGGGACAAGAAACAATAAATCCGAATGGAAGGTGTTAATTTTTCATTAAAGTGATGTGTAAGAAAGTGAGCACGATCTTTGGAGCTAGAAGAAAAGTCCCTCTAAATGATTTGTTGGTGTTTATGGAAACACATATGATGCAAAAAAAGTATAATGAAGCACATGATAATAAAGACAAAGTGGTAACTTTGATTTGAATGCCATTTTGAATGACATGTTTAAATTTAGTGAAAATTAACACATAATTAAATACAGAGAAGTAGCAGGTCACCTTATGTGTTGTAGTTAAGGCCACAAGAGTGTGGATGAAACCTTAAATCAGAGGTCTCAGAGGCCTATTTATAATGTAAAAGGTTATATGTAGACCACAAGAGTGAAAAGTAACACATAGTTATATAAAGAGAAGTAGCAGGTCACCTTATGGTTCATAGTGAAGTCTGCAAGAGTGTGGATGAAACCTTAAAATAAACTAGAGGTCTCCGAGACCAATTTATCGATGTAAAAGCTTACATGTACATCGCCTGTAGAATGTTGATGTCTCTGCTTCTAAGTTGTGTTAGTGTATAAAGAATGTAGCGTCGATGTTGATGAAGTTATTTCTTCTTTTAAGTGTAAGGGTAGCTCAAGGCCCTTGTAGGAAGGCTTTATCCAACCTTTCATTTTAAGAAGACTAGGTATCTGCCGCTAGTGTGCTCGCCTTGGTGGTCAAATAATGGAAGGTTTTGCAAAATGGCATGGAGCTGCTTTTAGGCTCAAGAAGGGTCCTGGCACAAACGATGTGTCCCAAGATAAGTGTAACCCCTTCAAGAGTCCACACTAGACTCATGTGGAATAATGGCTGCTAGAGCATTGGAGCCACCATGCTTAGAAGTTGCCATTTGAGTTTGGGGAAAACGGGAGAGGCTAGAACACATTAAGGAATCTAGTACCTAAGCTCATGAGGGGTAGCACCAGAAAACATCTCAAATATCTAAAGTTGTAATTGGTATGAAGAAGCGAGGTCGATCTGGCGGTTTATGGAACCTCTCAGGCAGATCCATGGTCGAGGAGAGAAGCTCAACATGATTGATGTATAGCTAAGACCTGTTTCCATGGCGGAATTGGAGATGGGAGGGAAGGGATCCCTTAGTTGATTCATGGCAAAGGCAAAGATCTTGTTTGATGTAGAAGAGAGAGGAGTGCTCTAACTTTATAATGTAGATTGGGTACAACTTACGGTGCCCCAGAGAGGTAAACCCTACACATGGTGATCTTTAACTGGTTTTTGAGTTGGCAGAGGGTAATGGTTGGTAAGAAATGGACCATACGTGTGGTGAGCACTTGCTGGTGGCTAAAGACTCACAAAACGGTTGTTGGTTAGAAATGGATGCCTTGCAAATTCTGGCTATGAAGGTTAGGTCAAAGTTCGGAAGTCGAGACGGGTGCGAAAGAATAGCAACGCGAGAGAAGACATCTGATTCCAACTATGTTGAAGGATGGAGAGAGAGACCCTGGGAGGTTAGGTTATAAACAAGTTCAGAGTTAGGAATCTGGCCTGTGGATTATGACACTGACTGTGGTAAGGTCGCATATCAGGGGTCAAACCAAGAGAATAAAGAATGCACAGGGAAGTTAGAATAGTCTTGATTGCTCCATCGACCCAACAAAGGCGTGGACGTATGGTAGACAACCACATGGGAGAGGTAAAGAGGCTGAAAAAAATAGTTTTTCCCTAAGATGAAATATCTCCTAATGCAGAAGCCCTGTCGAGGCAAGATTTTGCATCACCAAGTTCGTCTTGGCAAGATGGGTGTGATGGCATAGGTCACTCTGAGTGTAAGGTAAATTGTAGACAACAAGAAGTCAAAAATTGTATATCCCATTTTGATAACTGTATGTTCCAAGCTACATTTTCATAATGCCTACTCCCCTTGGTATGGGTTGGTGGGGATGGGAACGTCACATTTGGGTTGTTCAATGAGAAGATAGTGATATAAATTTTACATTTAATTTGTTGGATGTTATTTGCATTGTTTTGTTATTTTCTAGATCAAACAATGCAGTTTAATGTCATTTTTGTCTATGTATCCATGGATTGTGTAGAGTATTTTTCTATTACTTATATAAATAAATACACAAATGGTGGTTTCAATTTGTGTATTGCAGTATTTGATATATATATATATCTATCTCTCTCTCTCTCTCTCTCTCTCTCTCTCTCTCTCTCTCTTCTCTCTCTCTACTGTATATTAATATATATATATATATATATATATATAGATATGTATGTATGTATGTATGTATGTATGTATGTATGTATGTATGTATGTATGTCTAATATAGAAGGATGATTGTTAGTATTTTAAGCTATTTAGTATTGAAATTTACTTAATGTATAAAGTCAATGAGCTTAAACAGTTCAACTTGTTGAGGATGTGCGATGAGAAGCAAGATTGAAAAGAGAAATTAAAAAAAAATTGAAATTTTCTATAGAAATGTTAACTGAAGGAACAAACAAGCATAGTTCGAAAATAGTTTGGTTGTCTAGTTCACGTGAGAGAGTGAATGAATATCACCGGAAATGGTATTGACAAAACAAGGATGCAGTAAATGCGCGTCAAAGAGTCAAGTATCAAGAAAAGAAAAGAGCTTCAATGAATCATCAACATGATGAAGTCGACAATCGTAAGTATGAGAATATGAGTAGTATGATGGGAATAGAATTTTGTTGAAGTGTTCCCTTGCGTGGATGTTGAAGATGTTGAAATTTTACGGAGCCAAAAATTTCTAACCATATTGTTGTTTAGGGACGTTGTGTTTACAAAGAAAGTATTTGTGAAAGTGACAATGATGGTTCCTCTACAAATAACACAAGAAATGGAGTATTGGAACATAGGCATAATGATGCCAATGAACAATTTGTAGCATCTGGTTTATTTGGTAATAGAAATATGCTTGGTGACATGGCAGGGAATTTCTTTCATTCCGGTGGCAATGTGGGGTCAGGAATTCCTTTCAGCAACTATATAGTGAATATCGTCATTCCTCCGGATTTTGTTCACACTCAGTCTCTTGGAAGAGATCAGGTGTCAGATGTATTTTTTTGTTTTGATAGGATTTTTACATGTGAATGGAATATATTAATTTTTCTATGTTTTCTTCTTTCATTACTTTGTGCAAAACAATGTTGGAAGGAATATAGGTGTGAGAACACAAGTTGAAGAAACATATACTTTGTGTGTTCGTCAAGTTGGATTTTTGGCATATTATGTTTCCGCTGATAGTAGTATGCTTGCCGGGATGGTTGACAATTTGCAACACCTAGTTCCAAATTTAAGAACAAGTGTTTATGGATGCAAGTGTGTAGACAATATTGTTATTGGTAGAGAATGTATGCAGAGTCCCTCTCGTCAGACAAGACATGTGGTGCAAGTGGATTTATTTTCCTCAGAATTGTGCATTTCAATATCTATTTGGCAATTGCTAGACACATATTTTAATTCATGTTTTTTTTTGCAGAGAAATATTCAAGTGAATAGTGGTCGATAAGTAAATTTAGAACCAAGGAAACCTTTGTCGGTTGGTCAAGTTAAGCTTTGTCAGTGCGATGGGAAAGAAAATGTATGTGTTTTGTCTGTTAAACTTACTAAGTTAGCATTTTTTACATCTTTCATTTTGGCATTATGATTTATCATTTATGTAAGCAGAATGAAGCCAATTGCAACCAATATAGAAGAATGGATTCCCATGAATTTATGGAATGAAATGTTCAAGGAAATGCTCGAACCCTGAAATTTGTTTCACATCATCCTCAATCTGGATTTTCATTTCACGGAGAAAATGGAAGTGGTTGGCATCATTTTAGGAGAGATATTATTGAGGTACATAAAAAGTTCTATCACAGGATTTATAACTTGTCTATTGTTGAAATGTTTTGAGTTTGTAAAGAATCTAACATTGGTATACAAGTTGTGAGATGACATGAAGGGCCCATTTGTAAAATATTTAAGAGTGACAGAGGTTCTCACCATTTCTCTTGCTCTAATAACATGGTTCCTAGTGAGAAACCTAAGTTCTTAGGAGTTTTTACACAGGTTGAAGAAATTATAATAGCATGAGTGAATCCAATATTGCAAGTAACACAAGCTTGTGGTGGCTAGTATAAATATAGTGGCATATGATTAGTTTTCCATGAGATATATCTTTGATTGCAAAGAAGCTTCCATAACATGTAAAATAACTTGATTTTCTGATTGTTAGAAGATGCGATACTGAGTCGAAATATTATGAATGTTATGTCAAGAGACAACATGTGTTAGATGCATTTGTTTATAAAATTCTGATGGATAAATATTATAGGGATGTTAAAATTGATATGAATTTTGTTGTTTCTCTCCTAGAATGGTTGACTGATGTGTCTAGCAGGCTACAATATGTATATACTGATCTGGGTGAAACAAGGAGAGTAGATGAGGACATTGAAATGTTGGGGGTTGGTGGTTTGCACTGCCATTCATCATCATTTCTATCTTGCTTTCCTAATGAGTGTAGGGAAGTGGAATGGATAAGAAGATTCATTAAAAACGCATATTTTAGAAGTGATGAAGCAATGGAGTGGCCAGATATTGACACATCCCCTGTCAATGAATATAACAATGAAGGGTTTATAGACATGGCCTTCCCAACTTTGTT
Organism: Pinus taeda; assembly: GCA_000404065.3. Taxonomy (NCBI): domain Eukaryota; kingdom Viridiplantae; phylum Streptophyta; class Pinopsida; order Pinales; family Pinaceae; genus Pinus; species Pinus taeda. Next base: position 9,183 of record APFE031068545.1, on the reverse strand, counting down.
TCCCACTGGTGATGCTAATAAGTTGCATCCACGTATTTGAAATTTTGAAATGCATTGTGATCAAACATTTGGAATCCATCCCTGGTTTCGATATTTCCCGTTGAATATGATTATGCATCATCGCAGTGAGAGAAAAACTTCTTTCTTCTTGAAAAAGAATATCCACGAGACTCCACCTTCAATTGTTGAAGAGTTGCATCAACAACTCAGGATTTGCCTGACAATAAATTGGCTGAGAAATTAATTCATTTTTGTTGTTTTATTAGGGTTACAAGGGAATATTGGAAAAAAGTGTCAATATGAAATCATCGACATGATCACACAATTGGGATGCCCAACTTTGTTTTATATGTTAAGTGGGACTGACACTAAGTGGCTTGACTAGCATTGTCTTATGCCTTCAACCACACACTACCATCCACAAAATGAACATGTGAAAAAAATTGAGAATGTTATTCAGTACCCGCATATAGTTTTATGTACATGCACCAAAGATTTAATATATTTTGTGAATTGTTTCTTGAGAAATATCTTGGAGCTAAATACTTCTGGTATAGATTCATGGTTGTTTCTTTTGTTGTATTTTTTACGGGTTTGGAATAATGTGTTTTTTATTTAGATTGGTTTTTATATGCTAACTAAATTTGTTTTTTTGGAAGGTATGAGTGGTAGCACAGGGGTTAAACGCACATCCATGGTTTCCTGTGGCTTCCAAGAGCTCCTAATATGGAACCACTAGATTGGTCCAACCATTAAAATGTTGATGAAGTGAAGTCCTACTCTGAAAAATATGTAACACTCTAGAATCCACACGACATACACTGTCAAAATGTTATGGTTCCTTGAATTGTTAATAATGACCAATGTCGTTTGAAAACCTCACAAATTTTTTCATGCAACCCTAATGAAGATTATGAGCATTTAGTCAACAAAGTGCAAAGACACACAAAATCCAGTGTTGATTCCTATTTACGGAAAAAGGGGTTTATCATTTCATATCATTACGATGCTCCATGGGAGGTGTGTGTTGAGTATGAAAAGTATATAGATGAAAAATGGAGAAAGGAATATGGAGTAGCACATAACGATGATCGTTTAAATTTTCACAATGTTGATCTTCTGACAATGTGGCAACCAAATTTCGATGGTAAAATAGTTGTTTCTCAACATGCAATATTGAAATATATTGAAAAATATGCTTCAAAGGAAGAAAGAAGATATAAAATTTATGATGAAATGTTGACAAGGGTTGCAAGTGTAAGTGGATCTGATGCTCCTGCGTTATGGACATATAGAAGGTTTCTTAGAAACATGCCATATGTTACTAAAGTTACCTCTTGTTGTGTGCAGTCACAATTTTTTTCCCTTGAATGTTGGCAAGAAAATGTTCCAAAGAATTTCGATGCAATTTGATGAAATTTCATGTGAGAATAATTTTGCTTAGCTTTATCAAAGCCACTACCATTTTCTAGAAAAATTTTGTTTGATATAAACAACAAGATTATGGGGTTATGATGGAAAGTGTAGGTAGGAGCCATGGAGACCATGTAATGTGCATGTTATTTTTCGTGTGTGTTTGCGGTTCTATGTTATTCTGAATGAGGAGTTAAAAGAGTTTGAAACATTTTGCTGGAGTGATTTTCTTTTGTACAAGCCCTTTTGTGACATTTCTTCAGATATAGGAATTTCAAGTGAAACATTAATTGAGAATTGGAGGAGTTTAAGATATCGTGCATGGAATTTTGATTGAGGCCCTTTTCTAGATGAGATTAATGAAGAGGACGTCAAGCCCCTTGTTCATGAAGACAATATTGCTTGAGATTCTGAAGAGTGGCTTGTTGTTTTGTGGAGTATTCCTCCAAATAGTGTAACCATTTCCGATCTTGACAATATTGGTAGAATGGATTATGATATTCATTACAATTGGCAGGATGGAATACCGTAAGATGAAATTGTGGAACAGACTATTCCTTTTATAAAATATTCCTAGTATGTGATGTTGTTAATGGTGACTCAATTGGGGAGACAATAGTGCCACCTTTCTCTTTATTTGAGAAAAACAAGTTGCTTTTGAAATTGTTTTACGTAACTTTGTTGATGTTGAAATAAATGATGCTTTCAAAATGATTATTCATGAAACAAATGGATTGGGAAGTCTTCTCTTATTCATTGTCTTTCTCATGCTCTTTCTACTTCGGCAACAGGTGGCGGGAGTCCACTATTGTTGCTCACTGCTACTAGCATTACTGCTTTCAATATACAAGGAAAAACGATACACTTAGGTTTAAAATTTCCTATAAAATATATGAAACCATTGAATGGGAAAACACTAACAAGATTTCAAGAATAAATGAGGCACATTCATTATGTTATGATTTATGAGATGAGATTTATAGGTTTGAGGTTATTTATATAGACACTTTCACATTTACAAGAGGCCTTTCTTGAAAAGAAGGACTCTCACTTGGGTGGCAGGTCGATGATTCTTGTGGGTGACCTTAGGCATCTATCTCCTGTCAAGGATAAACCTTTATATGAAAGCATAACAACAGGGAAAGTGTTGTGGGAAACATTCAATATTGTTGTCACTTTGGATAAAATCTCCAGGAAACAAGGAGATGATCCTGGAAAAGCATATTTTTACAATCTTTTAACCAATATTAGAATTGCAGAGCCTACTTTGCATGATTGGGATTTGATCATGTCACGTGTTGACAATTTTATACATTTAAAGGAAAAGAGTTTATTTGATTCTTTGGTTCACTTGTTTTCAACAAATAATTTGGTCAACCTGCACAATAAGAAGATGTTGAAACATAGAATTGTCCAATTATGAGATGTGTTGCAGAGAAAATGAGAAGAACATAGATAGTTCACAACGATGATGATGTGTTGGAGCATAAAGTGTTGTTATGTCATGGAGAACGTGTCACGTTGACATGTAATTTGTGAGTTGAAGTTGAGCTGGTAAATGGTGCACTTAGATATGTTGAGGATATATTCTATATGTCTTGTTAGAAGACGCCTGAAATTCCAATGTTTGCTGCAATCATTTTTTAGAAGTACACACCTGTTACATTTGATATAAATTGTAATTGTCCAAACATTATGCCTATAACACCTATTATTAGAGGAAATATTAAATAGATTCCTTTAAAAATTGTGTCGGTGTTCAGTATACACATATCGCAAGGGATGACTCTGCAATGAGCTACTATTGATATAGGATATAGAGAGAGGAAACATTTGACATTTAAAACTATTTCAAGAGTGAAATCGTTGGATGGTTGTTACAGGTCTATTTGGGCACATCACTCCTGACATTCATATCATCGCAATTAGGGCTCGTCAAACCCTAATTCAGTTGTTACATGCCCTGGATAAGTCATCAAATTGAATGCTTCCATCCATGAAAGTTTCCTAGCTTGAAACTTTGTTGAAATGCCTCCTTGGCACACCAGCGCAACCTTGGTTAGGGGTAATTGCACTATAGAGTAGGTAGGCCCATTCAGGTCTGCAATGCAATGCACTTAGGCCCACTTTGACCTGCATCGGGTGAGAATGAGCGAAATTGGCATAGGATTTTGGGAATATTCCTTGGTTTTAGAGTATTCTAGAAGGATGCCAAAATCTTATCTCATCTTATAAGGTCGACTTTGTATAGGCTATGGATCAATTAACCCTCTATCCTCTCATCCCTTTCTCCATGGAAACTAACTCCAATTTTGGAAAGCCTTTCAATGCCCAATTTATGACATAACTGCCTGCATTTCCCTATAAATTGACCACTCATCATAATGATCAAGGGGGCTGGAATTTGAAGATTGTAGAGAAATATTGTTGGTTTGAGATTTGAGTTTATGTCAAGTAATGTTATTTTGTTGGATTCATGTGCTTTTGGTGTGACGAGGGTTTGGACTGAAGCTGGATGAGTGACATGGGATCGAACCGCTTTGGGTGTAGCTCTTCCTTCTACATCAATAAAGTTGTTTGTTCCTTTTCCCATATTCTTGTTCATATCTATGATTCATATATGTTTCAATGTTGTCAATTCCATTGGTTTATAGTAGATAGATCATGTACTTTGATCATTGTTGTCTTCTATATCTGTTGACAAGTACGGATTCTGTTCAAGTGGAAGTGATGGGAGCAATTCAAAGGAGATCAAGGAAGTGTAAGATCACAAGTAAGTTCCTTCATCTCATATATCTATTATAGGAAAAGGTTAAACCACTTTCTTTCTATTGTTATAGGTGTAACTACCCACTTAGGGAAAATGTATTTATCCGTAGGTACAAATTCCATATAACAAATTGGCGACTCCGCTGGGGAATAACTATCATTCCTAGTAGTCTACCCATATCATATTACATCCTAGTAGACTTTACCTGACTTCATTGATCTCTTTTAAGTAATTTTGAAGTCCTTTTTGGTCAAAAAGTGTGCTTGAATGTCTCCTGATTGGACTCTCTGGCACCAGCTCAGTGTTGGTCTTGACACAGTGCATTGTAGAGCAGCTTTAGCTTAGAGACAGTGCACTAGAGTGCACTGTCTCCCACTCAGGCTACATTGATCCTTGTCAAGCTAAAAACCCACCTTTGGCTTGTTTTTTCCAAATTTTCTTTTGATGTTGTTTGTTGAAATATCAATGTTTTCTATGGTTCTGAAATCAATTTGCATTTCTTCTCCTAGCCCTACTTTGGCCTTGATTGTTTAGTGTTTCTTGAGAGATTTATTTATCATTATCAATTCATTGTCAAAGTTATCTTACATCAATTATTCTTTTCTAGAAAAGAAGTGTCGTAAAGTCTTCATTTCTTTGAAAAAGAAACTATTGTAAAGTCTTCGTTTCTTGTGAAAAGCATTGATTGATTGTATGTGCCTTTAGTTTCCTTATGTTCATCTAAACATTTAAGGAATGAAAATAAAAACATGCATTATGCATTTAGAAGTTTGAGTGTGCTTGTAGGAATAGTATAGGGAAAGTTGCATTAGATGTGCTATATGCTCTTTGTTTAAATATTCTGATTGCTTTATCCCTTTTGGTTACAGTTTTCATTGTTCAAATAGAATGAAAATAATCTTTCTCATCATAGTTGCATTCTAGGAGTTTCTGAAACATCACATGATGAACCTGAAAGGCAAACTTTTAAACAAGATCAACTAAAATTTATCTCAATTAACCTAATGGAGCATTGTAACTTAACACATAACATTTAGAGGTCTAGGCTAGGTACATATTCTGGCTTCGTTAAACATAGCAGCTGTCACTAATGGTCTCTGATACATTCCAAGTGTGACACCTCATTCCACCTACATAAGTATATCATACCTCGTCCACGTACTTTCGGGTATATAGGGCGATGTTATAGTATGAAAGGTATAAAGGAATGCTCTCACTGTGTGGTTTCACATTAGACAACGCTAACACATATTGGGCCTCCACATACTTTCGGGTATATTTGGGAGGACTACATTAGGTTGCTATCCATCCATAGGTAACCGAGTCGACCGCCTTGTATACTGTGATGCATCAAATATATCATTCGGGGAGATTACTTGCACGTATGTTAAGTCCTTGGTTTACTGAGGCAGTATATTGCAGTTCACAGTTACTTGGTAATACTTTTGCCTAGATTATCCATCTTTTGTTTTTTTATGTTATTTTGATTAAAATAAAATTAATTGATCGTAGATAACATCCTCCACATCACTCCTTAGTTGATCTTAGGTTGAGACATATGGCAACAACTCCAGAGTCCACCGATTAAGGAATTCCTATTGATGGGAATCCTAGTCCTTTTCCTCCTTTTGAAAATATTGGTGCTCCTTATATGGCTACATTGTCCCTTCCGGGACTTACCATTGGCTTGCTAGTATGGTTTTTCTCAACCTCCTTTTCCCTGCAATTGAATGTTCCTACAACTGGAAAAAATCAACCTCCAGTTGATCCTAAAGTTGACCCTTTACCTTATTCGTCAATTGTTTCTTCCTCCCATTCTTCCTCTTCAACTGGTGAAAGTATTAACACTAGTAACCAGGTGGATTAGAAGAAGAAGAATAAGAGGAAAATTCAACAAGGGGACAATCAAGCAACCATTTCTTTGAATGAAACTTCTGATAAGAAACCATCTGATAAGCCTCACAAACTTCGATATCCTTGCAAACTTTGTACGGCAGACCATCTTCTTCGAAATTGTTCTGGTATTCCTCAAATATTAGAAGAATGGTTTTCTCGTTCACATCATCCTATGTCACCAACTTCTAGAGATCATGCTAGTGACACACCATCAACTAGTGATAGTAAAGTTCATTGAAAGAAAGGTAGAGTTAAGTTTCCCTGTAGGTTATGCGAAGGGAATCCCCATTCACCTTTGTCCCTATCTAGATGAAGCCTAAAAAGTGTTGGATAACTGTCCTGCTTCTTCACGGCAACTTCCATCTGGTTACATGAGACTCTCCCTTAATCCTTCACTAGTTGATGAAGTGACTGACCCAAATCAACCGTCGCTCAAACCCACTCTCTCTTAATGTGAATCACATATACCTAACCAATCACAGGTCAAGGAAATAGTTGACTCGATTTCACCTCCATTTAATCATACCTTTCCTATAGAGAGTGAGTATGATACCACTCAGGTTCTTTTCGTTTCTTCAGATTCCAATGAGCTTGGAGGCAACCCTCATGTTCCATCAAGATAGGAGGAGAATCCTCCCATTCTCGTAACTCAATGGGGTAATTCTCCCGTTCTTAGAGTACCCCCTCCAAGTAGTCTGGTCACTTCCTTTGATTGGAATCGACTGGTAGGATGTCATCTTCCTTCTTATGTGCCTTTCAAAATCATAGTACAGGTTTATAATATGATTGTATCAAGCATTATTATAGATGAAGGTACATCTATGAGTATCCTTTCCTCCACTTCTTGGCAAGCACTTGGTTCACTGCCACTTGTGCCTGTTACGTAGAATCTGTTGGCTTTTAACAGAGGTACCAGTCAACCATTAGGGATCCTTCCTCAGTTGCCTATTACTTTGGGAGGAAAAATTATTTATCTCAACGTGATGGTAGTCCCAGGCCCTTTAGATTACAATTTACTTCTTGGGTGCGACTATGTTTATGACACGAGAGTTATTGTTTCAACACTCTTTCGAGTGATGTGTTTCTCGCATGAAGGCCGAATTGTCACCATTGACTAGCTTTCATTTCCCAGTCCAAATATGGCTTCCAGCCAACCATCTTCCCTAAATGGTCCTTTTGTCCCAATGGTATCTTCCCCGCCACGGGTCAATTATGTGGCAACCTATTCCATGCCTACATCAACTGATGATCATTTCTGTGATTTTGTGCATTATGTATTGGGGGAATTGGAACTAGATATCTCTAATGGATTCCTTGCTATGTATCCCTTCCAACGCATTTTTCTCCCATCTGATGAGAACCTCTTGGAAGTCATGACCTCTTATGGGTCGTGATCAAGGAATCATGAGCATAGTTCCTTGTCTTGTGTCAAGTTCGTTAAAAAATGAAACAAGGAATATGAGGATAGTTCCTGGTCTTGTGTCAACCTCGTTAAAAAACGAAACAAAGGGTATGGGCATAGTTCCTTGTCTTGTGTCAAGCTCGTTAAAAAATGAAATAAGGAATATGAGGATAGTTATTTTATTGTGTCAACCTCATTAAAAAATGAAATAAGTCTCGTGAGGATAGTTCCTGGTCTTGTTTCAACCTCATTAAAAAATGAAACAAAGGGTATGAGGAGATTTCCTTGTCTTGTGTCAAGTTCGTTAAAAAATGAAACAAGGAATATGAGGATAGTTCCTGGTCTTGTGTCAACCTCGTTAAAAAACGAAACAAAGGGTATGGGC
>APFE031068535.1:1274-17670 GCA_000404065.3 Pinus taeda | reverse complement strand
ATGAGGTGAAGAAGGGCTTTCATGCTGGGAGGATGACGCTGGGTTAGATCAATGGGTTGTAATCCTCTCTTCTACTCTTTCTATCAATAAAGCTATTAAGTTTTCCTCCACATTCTTGTATGTTTGATGATATATGAATTTGTGTGGTCAATATATATCTAGTCCTATATTGTTTATGATTGTAGATCTATGTACTTTGAAGGTATTATGCTGCTTTGACTTTACATGTGCTCTTTGAAACGGGGTAAGCAAGGAAAGAGTAGCAAAGATCTATCAAAGGGGAGAAGAAACAAGCAAGGAGCCAAGTGAAAGACTGAGGTTGGTACTCTCTGCTTCTCTCCCATCTACTTCTCATAAAGGAAAATTAAAGTAACTTTAGTTTGTTTGTTTCTAAGATAGCTACCCATCTTAGTGGGACTAGCAGTTCTGAATGGACACTAGATTTCCCGATAACAGCATATACAAGTTTTCAACTCAATATTTTTTGTTAGAAGTTGTAGTCCTCAGATAGATCTTTCTAACGAGGTATCATGTGTGTCAAAGGGAGATCATATGCCAAAGTTACAACCCTGGGAAGTTGATGTATCAATTTACCCCAGCGGGGCCCATAGTTTGGTGTTTCATCTCCTAGGGTTAGTTTTTTGGATTTTTGGGCTTTTCCATTGTTTCTCAATAATAAATAGGCCCTTAAGCTTCATTGTAACACAATTCAGAGGGAAGTAGCCACCACATCTCTTCTCAGAGATAAGATACCATTGCCCAAGCTAGTCTTATTTCCACTCTATTTGTAAGCATATTTTAGTGTCTGATATTAACGAAATGAAGTAGTATTTTTGTTGCATCTATGTATTTATGGTTATATCTATAATTTGTTGTGTTCTTTCATAAATCTAGATCAGTGGTATCCGAGCAGTCTTCTCTTTCTGTGTTTTTCTTTGCATGTCCCTAACAAGGTCCGGAGATAAGGAGTTAGGGCTTGAACTAGTCGAAACTTTGCAAGATCATCTTCACAAACCCCAACGTTTGCCTATGGGGGAAGAAAAGAAAGACAAGGGGGAAGAAGATCCTATCAAAATATTGCTCGAGGAGGCCCTCGAGAAATAACAGAACCTGATGATGAATAACTTTACCTAGATCCTTCAATGGTTGCCCATCGGCGGTGCATCCACATCCAACAACCACTCTGGAGTCCCCACTCCTTTTAAGGTACAAGTAAAATTTGACATTCCCATATTTGAGGGCTAAAATAGATGTAGATGTCATAGATAAATGGTTGAATCTACTAGAAGGATATTTTTTTGTTCATGATTTCTCTACCTAGGAAAAGATTACTTTTTCTCTTCTCAAAGCTGACCCCCACGTCAAGGACTGGTGGGAAACCCACTGCGAGAAGAAGGATGAAAGTACACCCTCACTGTTCTTAGCCACACCCACTTGGAATTCTTTCTCGGATGCAATTATGGAGAAGTACTACCCTGTTGGGAGCTATGAGCATAAATACATAAAGTGGGCTACACTACGGCAAGGAAGGGACCAAGACGTGCCAAATTTTACCAATGTTTTTTCATACCCATTGCACAAAGCTGGGTATCAAGGATTCTGAGAAACATTTGGTACTCAAGTACCACGACTGCCTACACAGGTACATCTAGGATGAGATGGAGTTCCTAGACATCTCCTCACTCGGAAAAACATACCAATACGCTGTCAAGATCAAGAATAAGCTTAAACAAAAAAAAAGTGAGACTTTGGATCTGCGAATCTGAAGCAAGGGAAAGGTGCCCCCAAACCATAGAATAAAGGAAAAATCCAAGGCGTGGTCGTCCAAGACAACCCACGAAAGATGCAAGCAAAGAACAACACTGTGAAGCTGAAGAAGGACACGTGAATGAGGTGTGAGTTCCATAAGAGCTCCATTCACAACACAAGTGAGTGTCAAGCCAAGCAATCACTAATAGCTGAGCTGAAGGCTTATGAATTAGATGCATGTCCCAACTCTGAGTCAGAACCTAACAAGGGGAATGACAAAGGGAAGAAAATTATTGATGCGGAGCCCAACTCCATCGTTGCTACCATGAAGATTCATAAGGAGGAACCCGAAGATCCAGAGGAGGAGGAGTGCCTCTTCCACTCCCAAATGTGGGTAAAGGGTTCCCCACTACAGTTCATTGTCAACAATGGGGGCCAAAATAACCTCATTTCAGTAGAGGTCATGAAGTGGATGGACCTATCAACCACAACACAACCACAACACTACACCATCGGGTGGCTTCACCAAGGACGAGATGTTCGCGTCAGCCAACAGTGCTGCCTTCCATACAACATCAATCTCTTCATAGATGAGGTATTATGTGATGTTGCTCCTCTTGATGTTTATAATGTATTATTATTCCAACCATACTTTTGGAAGCAACCTATTGTGTATGATTCAAGGCCTTACATTGTTATTGTTGCCTTGGGAAATAATTTTTACAGGATACCGGAGGTAGCACCGCCTACCACCATCTCTTTGGTTACTACAAAACAATGTAGTAAGCTCATTTCCAAAACTGGGAAATTTGTTTTCCTGATGATACACCCTCAGGGAAAGAAGAAGATGGTGATCATGACCTCTATATAGGTCCTCTCCACACGAAAAAAATAGATGGACAAGGTCATGGAGGATTATGAGGACATCTTCACCTCCCCCACAGGGGTGCCTCTGCACTGTTAGGTCAAACACTCCATCGATCTGACCCTGGGTGAATCATTGCCCAAAGGACCAATATATCGGTGCTCTATTTTGGAGAATGATGAAATCAAGAGTTAGATTCATGAGCCACTACAAAAATGTCACATCCAGCTGAGTTCATCGCCTTGTGGGAGCCCGATCATGTTGGTACAAAAGAAGGATGGGACTTGGAGACTTTGTATTGACTATCGGGCACTGAACAAGATCACTTTCCAGAGTAGGTACTCGATCCCATAGATTGATGACCTTCTAGAACAACTCAAGGGGGGAAATATTTTATCAAGATCGATTTGAAGTCTAGATATCACCAGGGATCAATTGAACCTCCGATGTGTAGAAGACTTCCTTCAAAGACAAGGAGGGCCATTTCAAATGGCTGATTATGCCTTTCGGGTTAACAAATGCTCCTGCAACCTTCATGAGGCTAATGGATGACATCTTACAACCATTCACCAACTCATTTGTAGTGGTATACTTGGATGACATTCTGATCTTCAACCAGAGTTGGGAAGAGCACCTCCACCACATCCGACAGGTTCTCCAAACACTGTGGCAACACAAGTTGCGTACCAATTTGGAGAAATGCACTTTTGGCATGACCCAAGTTTAGTATCTGGGATACATTATTGATGAAAGGGGGTGCACGTGGATCCAACCAAGATCCAAGTCATTCGAGATTGGCTAGCCCCAACTACTCTGACAAAACTCCGCAGCTTTCTGGGTCTTGCCAATTTGTACCACAGGTTAGTGTTGGGGTTCTCTCATATCACTTGGACCTTAATTCCAGTCACCAAGGGAGGATTGAAAGAAAAATTATTTTTGTCTAAGTTGAAACATCACCTCTCCTCTGCACCAATGCTCACATTACTAGACTTGCAACAACCATTTGAGATCGAGGCAGATGCCTCTAACTATGCTATTGGGGCAGTCCTTACTCAACAGCGGCATCTGATGGCATATCACAGTGAGACACTTTCAGATATTGTCTGAAAGTATCCCACTTATGACAAAGAGATGTATTCCATTATGCAGGCCTGCAGACAATGAAAGCATTACATTTTGGGGAAGGAAATAGTCATCCACACAAACCACCAACCCTTGCAGTTCATACAGACACGAGGGAAGATGCATAGTGATCACCATCATAAGTGGTCCATATACCTAGAATAGTTCCAATTGAATATCAAATAAAAGAAGGGTAGCACCAATAATGTTGCAAACTGTCTCAACCGACCACAGATCATGGTGTTAACCATTGTGATCAACTCTTGTGGGCACGAGACTTCTGATTGGCCACTTCTCTACAAAATTGACCCCAAATTCGGCCACACATACCAAACACTCTTGGAGGGTTAGTAAGTTCCAGATTTTCACCTCCAGGATGCACTGTTATGCCACCTAAGAAAACTTTGTGTTCCTTTAAGTGAGCGCACTAAGATGATTTGGGAAGCACACTACAGTCGAGTCATTGGGAATTTCAGGGTTGAGAAAATAGTGGCAGTACTACAGAAGTATTTCTATTGGCTTAATCTTCGACAGGATGTCAAGAAGTACATCAGATCCTTCATTTCCTGTGTTATTACCAAACCAACCATCAAGAAGCAGGGCCTCTATGCTCCCTTGCCTACCCCTAGTCAACCTTGGGAATCCATCTCCATGGATTACATGTCATGCCTTCCTTCTACTAAGCATGGCAACAACTATATTTTTCTGGTCATCGAAAAATTCTTGAAGATGGTCGTTATAACAGTCTGTAAGAAGAATATCATAACAAAAGCCACTACTAACTCTTCTGTGAATGAGTGTGGGTACACTTTGGGATCCCACAGTCTATCATCTCAGATCGAGACAACATGTTCCTCAGTGTATTTAAGTCCAGTATCTGGTCAATGCTGGACACCAAGCTCACTAAGTCCACAACTTTTCATCCCCAAACTGATGGCTAGACATAGGTCATCAACAGGATGATCACACACATTCTACGCATGTACAACTCAAAGTACCCACAAAAACAAGATGAGAGCCTCCCCTATGTCCAACACAACTATAACCTGGCTCTCCACAGCTCGACTGGCCACAACCCTTTTAAGGTGGGCTTGGGATTCCATCCACTATGTCCCATTGATGTGGCCATACCATTTGCAGCTACACAGGCAGATTCGCCTGATGTTCAATCCACATCTGACAAGGAAAACAAATTCATTGAGCACATTCGGCACATCCACCAGTAGGTCCATGACATTATGGAGAAATCAAATGCCAAGTATAAGCAACGACATGATCAATATCGGGTACCACACAAGTTTCAAGTGGGTGAAAAAGTCTTGTTGCATTTGCAGAAGGAACACCTTACTGGAGCCTATCAGAAACTCATACCATTCTGATATGGTCCTTAAGCCATTACCAAGGCTATGGGAGATAATGCATTTGAGCTCAACATTCCCCCATTCCATGGCCTACACCCAGTGCTCAATGTGGACTACCTTCGACCATACTTCCCACCATTGTTGGACACATCATACATTGCAAAACAACTCACACCTACAGAGTTAAATCCATACTGCATGGAACAAGCCACAACTGATTGGATCAGGGACACAAAGATTAAGAATACCTGAGAGAAAAGGATCCAACTATATCGAGTTATCAAAGCAGACCAACTCCTTCACTAGGGACCAAGTTCAACAGAAGTTTCCTCATCTCATGGTGGAGCTCAACACAATGGGGACCATTTATTCCTAAGGGGGGAGGAAGGATCTAGGTGGATATTGGTGGCCATCCGCCTATTCCACTTGGATCCCCACCATTTTCTCTTTCAATTTTTTAGTTTCCTTAATTGTAGCACAATTTACATTTTTTTAACAGTTTTTCGAGTCCTGAACTTCTAGAGCCATTTTGAGGCCCTAAACGACATTTTTTTTGGAAAATAAGTTGTGGTGAACACGACTTTTAAACTTAATATTCACTTTCAAGAGATATATTCCTCAAATAGATATTTCTAACAAGGTATCGTGTGTGTCAAACAAAGATCATATCCCAAAGTTAGGACCCCGGGAAGTTGATGTATCGATTTACCCCAACGGGGCCCATAGTTTGGTGTTTCATCTCCTAGGGTTAGGTTTTTGGGTGTTTTGGGTTTTCCATTGTTTCTCAATTATAAATAGACCCTCAAGCCTCATTGTAACACAGTTTAGAGGCATGTAGCCACCACATCTCTTCTCAGAGATAAGTTACCATCACCCAAGCTAGTCATATTTACATTTTGTTTGTAAGCATATTTCAATATCTAATATTAATGAGATGAAATGTTATTTTTGCTTCATATCTGTATTTATGGTTATATCTATAATTTGTTGTGTTCTTAAATAAATCTAGATCACTCGTTTATTAATGTAAGAGGGAGTTGACTTTTAAAGACAAGATAGAAAGACCTAGCCTTAGAGTTCTGATGAGAAGGAGAAGTGGTTTTTTTGCATATGCATACCTTCCCGGTTGAAAGTTTGATATCTCTTGATTTGGTTACACTGGAAGCACTGTTGAGACTAAAAATTCTTAGTAGCAAGTTTGACTTACAACCATTTGGGTATATACATTGGAGAGCCTCCAAGCTTTATCATTTGAGAAGATTTCTGATATCCTTTGATAATCTCTTGGAAAGAAGCTAACAACATGAACACATCTAAGTAATGCATTTCTTAAGGTCCACCTTTATGTCTTCAAAGAAAATTGATCTCATGATGATAAGGCTACCATATGGACACTTGGCACTTTGGAAAGACAAGCTTAGGCTTGTAAACTTTCTGGGCAAGAGGGAGTAAGATCATTTTCCTCATTTAAAAGTAGAGGGTCACTAAGTGAAGATAAAATCTCTAATCAATATGATTACTAAAATTTTGTGTATGTTTATGGATGGAGCTATTAATGATTTAGTCAATAATATCATCACCAACATCTAGTCTTGACTTTCAGAAAGAAACTTAGCACTATTCCCTATATGAAGGGATCCTTGGTTAAGATTGAACATTGAGCTTTGGGAGCTCTTGGGGGATTGGGATACTTATTGATCTCTGAGCGAACATAAGGTGAGTTGTTCAAATTCCCCTATTGGTGCATTGTGTATAGTGTGAGTGGTTCACCTTCCCCTATGATACCCCATGATGGTGGACATGTATGTAGGGTGAGTGGTTCACCTTCCCCTATGATACCCCATGATGGTGGACATGTATGTAGGGTGAGTGGTTCACCTTCCCCTATGATACCCCATGATGGTGGACATGTATGTAGGGTGAGTGGTTCACCTTCCCCTATGATACCCCATTATGGTGGACATGTATGTAGGGTGAGTGGTTCACCTTCCCCTATGATACCCCATGATGGTTGGCATGTACGTAGGGTGAGTGGTTCACCTTTCCCTACTGTTGATGGAACATGTGTGTAGGGTGAGTGGTTCACCTTCCCCTATTTTTGATGAGATATGCATATGATGAGTGGTTCACCTTCTCCTGTGGATGCCCCAGTGAGATATGCATTCGAGCATTTGCGTGTGGACATGTCAGTGGAACGCCGTTTATCCTTTCCCCACATGTAGGATGTTCATTCCCTACGTTTGATGGTTAACATGTCGGTGGGACATGGCTCATCCCTTCTCCACGATTATGATCCTTCCTA
This sequence comes from Pinus taeda, assembly GCA_000404065.3. NCBI lineage: Eukaryota > Viridiplantae > Streptophyta > Pinopsida > Pinales > Pinaceae > Pinus > Pinus taeda. The sequence goes on along the minus strand of APFE031068535.1, from coordinate 10,271 downwards.
TGAATGATTGGTTCACATGCATGTAGGACGCGGTTCATCCTTTCCCTACTTTTAGTGGTTTTCATGTGTGTAGGATGTGGTTCATCCTTTCCCTACATATGGTTATGATATGTGTTTGCAGGATGTGGTTCATTCGTTCCCTACATGTGGTTGCGATATGTGTTTGTAGGATGTTTTTCATCTTTTCCCTACATGTGGTTCGGATGTGCATTTGTAGGATGTGGTTTATCCTTTCCCTACATGTGTTTATGAGTAGGATGTGATATATTCTTTCCATGTTGGTGTTCTTGCATCATCCTACCCGTGTTGCCTTGGACACATGGAAAGTACATCTCATCTGGCCAATGAGTTGGGAAACATGGATAAGGACTATAACATCATTGATTAACACATCATGTACTGTCATACTCCCTATGTCTAGGATGAATGATGTTTCTTCAACTTGATCACGTAGGATCAAGTCCGATTGAAGTTTTGGTTATGCGGACTGACTTCTATCAATGGAGAGCTTGTGACTCACTCTCAATAAATTATTCTTCATTATCTATATCAGTATTCATCAGAGTTGAGATGAGATGCAAAGATGGTTCATGATGATAGCATGACCTGATGATGAATGGATTGGTAGGTGGAATTATCCCTAGTTGAGAGGGAGTGTTAAATTTGGAAACTAGGGCCAAATTCCACTTTGGGCGGCTCACCTGGTGAAGATAATCATTGCATTAAATTCCTCTTCTCGAGAGGATAAAAATTGACCTAAAGATCACCAAATTTGGATACGGAAAAATATTTATTTATTCAAAATAAGTTCTATAAGTCATAATCTTATCAAGGCGGGAAAAATTGAAAATTTGAAATTTTGAATTTGCCTCCAAAAATGTTAAGGTCAGCTTCACCTCCATAAGGACCAATCATCATGAAAAAATGTATATAAAGGCATCCTCCATCCTCATTTAACACACAAGAATGTCTAAGGTATTCAAATTCAGATGGAATATGAAGGAGTGTTATGGCTTAGGTTTTCTCTTCTGTCACAGGGACGAGGGTCTCATGAGAGATAGTTGTTGTACTTTAAGGGTAATTCTAGGCATCGTTGAAGTCTATTGTAGAGGCCGAATAAGAGCAGAAGGCATCCACTGTGATTTAGGGTAGTCGTTGGCCTATATCAAATGTTATATGAAGACCGAGCTTCATATCCTTGCAGAAAGGAGAGTCATTGGTCTACCTTAGGGCTAGTATTAACTCGATCTAATAGAATCATGTTGCAGACGTTGTTTGTAGGCTAGTCACAACTAATAGAATAGCTCCTTGCATGTCAAGCTCAACCGTAGTCATAAAGGAGGGATCTTAATGCAATTAACAATGATACATGAGTATCCCTAATTGATCTAACTGTCTTCAGTAGCAGGTATACAGTTCATGTCAGATTGCAGATCTAGATAGATCTCTCATTTGTTTTAGGATTATGATGCTAGCAAGTCACTATTGACTTTGAATCATTGTAATCTCTCTCTCTCTCTATTGAATATTTTGATATATGATAATACGAAGAAATGTTAAATGGTTTTGCCCATCTTGGGGTTTTCTTTGGCTTGAGCCATTTCCTATGTTCTCATGGCTTGACTTGTCCTCTACATATGTTTTTTTATGTTCTTTCTCCAGTTACTATAAATGTGATATGGTTTTTCTAATGAAAAAAATGAAAATTGGGCTAATATGATACATTGAAGTAATTGTCCTAACCAAAGAACATGTTAACCTAAAATCAACAAGTATTGACCAGAGCTTGTCTAGGAAGCTAGGAGATAGATTATACTTGTGTAGAGGTTTCTCAGGCTTGTGAAAGCATTGCATTTCTTCTTTATTTTCTGACTAATGCACTACAAATAGGAAGGGGTTTTGAGCAGTTTCTTTGCTCTTAGATAAATCTTTGAGCATATGTGATTGAATCTTGTCTCATGTTGATGTTGTGATTTCTTGATCGTTTAATTGTTTCCATTGATGAGTAGACTATATTCAAGTCTTTTGTTTTAGCATATTACATAAGCAGGAATTTCTACAATATACTGAAAATAACACAATGCAACTAGAGAAATCCAAAATTGTTTATAATAAAGCTCAAACTCAATTTTCACTTCAAAAGCATTGGAAGACCCAAATTCATAAAAAGTGACACCTTAAATTTTCAAATCATTGAGAAGATTCACAAGTTTACATTAATTTATTAAGGTTGAGTTTAATTACTTCGTCAAGTATAATTTCATAGATATCTTTTTAATGTTTCTACTTGAATTGCCTAAAGTCTTGCAGCTGAATCATTGTGGGTTTGGTATATATGGATTATCATAAGTATAACTATTTAGTGTTATTTAAGGTTATATTATATAAATTAAATGGTCATCTTAAGCATCAATTCTATATTTAGAGTGTGGAGAAATTTCATTGTGCGGTGTGCGGAGGTCCTCCTCACTTAGTGACAATGAACTTACTCTGCACCTCTGCATTTTGGTTCTGCTGCCATGCTCCCACACAACTATATGTGGTTCCCAAATAAATTTCGATCACCTTTCCCTATGTCTTTCTATCCATCATTTTAACAATGAATTCAAATATATCAGGGATCAATCCTTACATAAATAAATACATCGTAGCTATTGTTGTTGAATGTTTTTGAACAATGGTGAACAATAAAGCGTTTCGTAACATAGGTTCAATCCCAAAGTTTCACCAATGTTCCCTGGTTTGCAATTATGAGTCTTATAGCTAATGTTTATATCATTATTGAGTCATTTTTAGCACTTTCGTAATCTCACAGTCACTCAAGGCACATTTTGGATAAACACTAAATTTGGTGTGTTTCTTAAGCCTCATATGTGTCTCTAAATGCCAATGGTTGCAAAATTCACTAGATGCCTATATGAGCAAACTCAAGGCTTGATAAAACTATCTCTATTCAGTCACTCCTTTTATACTCTAAAAACATTATAAAAAAAAATTAACTGTTGCATTGTCTCATTATATTTGGTGAGGAGATGTGCAAAGGTGTGCAAAAGCCTCACACCTCTGATTCCAAATCCTCCTCCACACCATATTTCTCTCTCACCTTTCCCTATGTCTTTCTATCCATCATTTTAACAATGAATTCAAATATATCAGGGATCAATCCTTACATAAATAAATACATCGTAGCTATTGTTGTTGAATGTTTTTGAACAATGGTGAACAATAAAGCATTTCATAACATAGGTTCAATCCCAAAGTTTCACCAATGTTCATTGGTTTGCAATTATGAGTCTTATAGCTAATGTTTATATCATTATTGAGTCATTTTTAGCACTTCCGCAATCTCACAATCACTCAAGGAAAATTTTGGATAAACACTAAATTTGGTGTGTTTCTTAAGCCTCATATGTGTATCTAAATGCCAATGGTTGCAAAATTCACTAGATGCCTATATGAGCAAACTCAAGGCTTGATAAAACTATCTCTATTTGGTCACTCCTGCACTTATACTCTAAAAACATTATCAAAAAAAATTAATTGTTGCATTGTCTCATTATCTTTGATGAGGATATGTGCAAAGGTGTGCAAAAGCCTCACACCTCTGATTCCAAATCCTCCTCCACACCATATTTCTCTCTCCCCCTCTGAATACAATGTAAAAGATAAACAATGAAAGGACCGTCTTTATTCTTCCCTTCCCAAGGGCTTTAAGGGAAAACATAGCCTCGATAGTTTACATGCAATAAGTAAATGGGTGTGGTCACTGCTAAACATTGAAGTGGCTTGGGTGCCAAAATGTTTAAATGCATACATATAGAATACGTGGTGCGGTTGTATACATGTGCAGATGGAATAATTAAAAAGCTAGCTCTTCTCCACACAAATTTTGTAACACATAAATTGTTGTACATTATGCTATTGGCGCATATATACCTCTATAATAATAAGTATAACTGGAAGGTTTGTTGACCCAATAACATGAATTGTGAAAGCATGGTTTTATTTTTGCGCAATCAGTCTAGATTCTATATAGAGAACAAGAAATATAAGAGTACCACTTATGAAAAATAAGCCAACACTATACAAAGTCATACTAAGGTTATTGGTCTATTTGAGAATCTCTCTCTCTCTCTCTCTCTCTCTCTCTCTCTCTCTCTCTCTATATATATATATATATATATACAGTGAAACATACATTTTTAGTAACTAGATTGGTTTTTAGTACCTGTATTATTGTATATTTTATGTAAAAGAAAGAATTATTATTATTATTTTATTAGATAAGCATGTTCTTCATATTTTTAAGATTTTTTGAGTCAAAGAGTAAAGTCATATTTGGACCTATTTAAAGAAAAAGTAAAAATAATGTTTAAATATGTAATTTGGGTCAAAATCCCCTCTAGATGCCAATTTGATCTACCTTTTAAGTTGCCCCAACCCCAAAGGATATGTCTATTCACACCCCTTGGAAAGTATAAATAGAGGATTATTTGAGCTCATTTGGGCGCACACAATTCACTTTATTGGTTCTGAAATATAGCAAAAGGAGGAGGGCTGAAGTCTAAAATGGAAGATGCGTTTGTGGAAGTTCTACCTTATCTCATCTCTTGTTGAAGACTTGTTGCTGGTCTCTTTCTATTGATGGATTTAATGTGCAGAAGGAGGGTTTGAGTTGGCATCTAAAGGACTTGAATTTTCTACCGTCATGGATATTGGATACTTTGATATGGTTTTATATGAAGAGAAATTTTCTAGGTTTTCCCCTTGGAGGGTTTTTCTGTGGCTTGGAGCCTATATCTTGTGTTATTTTGTCTTTTGTAATCTTCATGTTTTATATTATAGTAATTTCTTGATGAAAAAAGGAAAACATAAAAATAAATATGCCAATAAACTCACAAATAATTATCTTGTAAAGAGAAATCTAATTTCACAAGTAAGCCTCCTGATTTCTCAACATGGTATCAGAGCATAAGGTTTGAATTTAGAAGCCTGAAGGTTAAAGTCTATTGGTTTATAGTATATTGGTTTATAGTATATGAAGGATCTCTTTCTTTATGAATGAATTTCTATAGCTTTTATGAATTGATTATGGACTTTCTGTGGATTCTAATCTCAAATGTCTCTGCATATGTATACAATAACATCATCATCTTTTGTGGCATTATATTTGCTATTACAGTTAAGTAATACGCACTACAATAACTCGATGGTTTCATTGGTTCGATATATGAACTGTTTACATTATGTTGAGTAGAGGTTTGAATGTGACAAGGTTCGTCATCATCCCTCAAATTTGGGTCATTGAGGATGGATCGCACTACTCAAACCCTTGCCATATACTGTTCCATGGCTCGTTGGTGGCTCAAATATATTATTCTGTAATAGCTCGTTTCTTGTACACTGACTTGCATTTAGAGTGATGGCCCGCACCTCTCTGAGCACTCTATATTCTCTAAGTGGGGGATCCTATGTGGCTCAGATCTTGTAGTTCACATTCGCTGGATCGTTGTCTATATTTGGTCATCATGATAGCTCATTATATTATGGCATCAAATTTTGTTGAACTTCATGGATCAAATACCATAGTTATTTGCAATGGCTCGTATCTATGGTTTGGCTCAGGGATTCTCGCGTATATATATGGAAATAATAATATGGCTCAATATATATTATCAGAGGTCCAGACTTTACAAACGACTCATATAACTCGAAGACTTGCATTTCATGAACGCATGATATAAAGGCTTGATCTCTGGTGCACCTGTGAGTGCAACTGTCAACAAAACAATAATAGTAAGAGAAAACAATCTAGAGAGCTATCGCAAATCCAATGAATTTGCAGTGATGGACTACTCCCATGACGCCATGATTCAGATAGGGGCACTGATGATGCCAGAGTAAACAAGGTCCACAGGCTGCTCCTGGGAACTGGATTTTCATCGTATTTGTTACCAGTATTTCTCAGATTTGATGTTCACTGCCCGTTTTTCTCCCGTTCTTTTGTGTTATCTTGTTTTCATTCTAGCCATCGTCTCTACATCTGCCTTCAATGGTCACTGGTCTTGACTTGTGGAGCACTCCCGGTCATCGTCTCCTTTCATATGCGTCTGTTGGGGGTATACTAATTTTTTTGGACACTCTTTCCCTCCCTCGATTCTACTAGACATATAGCATGCTACTTCTGCATTTCAATGACCTCCATTATTATTTTCACTCGGAAGTACTTCATATTCTGATACTTCTCTACATTTCCATATACCTTTTTATCTATATTTTTCGTACCCATTTTCATCCTTCTTCTAGATCCATATGCCTCTTTGGACTAAGATTCTTAATCTCGTGTTCTCCACTTTCTCGATAGGAAGAATCCTACCTACAAACAAACAACCTTCTTCCACTCTGGCATTGGTGGATCAATTCTTTTATCATCTCTCGGCCTTGCAAAACTTTTGGTATCTGTTTCTGCAATAGATGGTGGATCTGTTGGAGCTGTTGTTGTTGTTGTGACGACTTATAACTGTATTACTCACTGTGCATGCTATGCGCTTGTCTGGTTTTTGCGCTCGGTTGGTTTATTTTTCGGGCTACCAGAACATGCTGTTTTTCTAGCGGATTTTCTATTTTTCAGATGGGGCGGTGTTTTTATAATCGCTTGAGGTGACATGGGTCTCCATCACACATTTTCCACCTGATATTCTCCTGCACACTCTCTTTGACATGATTTAACTCCTCCTATTTACAAATTCCACTATGTGTACTTTCCTCTTATAGACTACTCATATTTCCAACTCTATAGCAAATTAAATGCAGCTTGACATGGGAGGCAAATAGCGCTCATCCTCTTTCTCCACGCCGCTATCTCGATTCACGTGTTGTCACTCAGAGGGCGAGTGCTATTTGCCTTGCATGTGATCCAGGTGGATGTTGGTGGCCACCCACTTATCCCATTTGGACCCCCACAATTGTTTCTTTTAGCTTTTTTAGTTTCCTTAATTGTAGCATAGTTTACTATTTTTAGCAGTTTTTCGGGTCCTAAACTTTCGGAGCCGTTTTGAGGCCCTAAACGATGCTTTTTGGGAAATCTAAGGGCAACATGGGTCCATGGACCCATGTTGCCCTTCCCAAAGTGGTAGTTTTTGGATAGATCTTTCTAACGAGCTATCATACACGTCAAACGAAGGTCGTATACCAAAGTTACGACCCCGGGAAATTGATGTACCAATTTACCCAAAACGGGGCCCACAATTTGGCGTTTCATCTTCTAGGGTTAGGTTTTGGAATGTGAAGGGTTTTCGATTGTTTCTCAACAATAAATAGGCCTTCGAGCCTCATTGTAACACAGTTTGGAATAGTTCAGAGGCATGTAGCTGCCACATCTCTTCTCAAAGATAAGCTACATCGCCCTAGATTTCTGGTTGTAAGCATATTTCGGTATTTTCCATTAATGAAATGAAGCATTATTTCCACTGCATCTTTGTGTATATGGTTATCTCAGTATTTTATTGCGTTCCTGTTTAAATCTGGATCAGTGGTATCAGAGCAGGTTATAATTCCGTGGGAATGAGGGTTTGATGCATATTTCAGTTTCAAATTTTGTAGCAATATTCAACAAATTTCAGGCATGTGCTACATCTTCCATAGAGCATTTTCTTAGACCAAGCGGGAAAAGTTTTTCATTATTCATTTTTTGCAGGAATGTTTTTGGGCGACGAGTTTTCAGATCAGATATGAAACATTTTGTACAAAATTTACAAAAACAAATACCATATTTGGATTCCTTGCGAAAAATCACCCAATTTCAAAAAAAAAAGGGTCGAATCAGAGTTCGGATGTGGGAGATATCATTGATTTAAAATCAACTATTTTTTCAGAATTTTTGTGACAGCGGAACTGTTGCAGTGTGAATCTGAGATTCTAGAGTGTCCAAATAAGAATTTCCATCACATGGGAAGATTCAAAATGGTCCTTCTGCTTCCAAAAACAGGTTATAATAAATATTATGAGTTATATTGATTGAATTATGCCCATTTTAATTCTGGAGCAGCATTCAGAGTGGGTTCCCATTGGAGACGTGCCCTCCCACCCTATTTTAGTAGGCACCTGCTTCACATTCATCAGTTTCAACATAGCAGCATTTGGCTTGGGCTATTTGGAGATGTGCCGCCCACCCCAGGCTATGTAGGCACCTGCTACTTCATCAGAAACCAACATCATTGTTATGGGTCAACCGCATAAAATCCTTGTCATCGAAGTCCATTTGCTAGGCCGCACACTGTCAGAATCACAGTTGGTCACAAGCATTACAAGTTATCTATATCCTTGGATCTTCGTTTATCATGGCTATGGGTTAACCACATAAAACCCTTATCTTCAGTGGCTCTTCAAATTCAACAAAGGCTTCACAAGAGGGAACTTTATGCAATGGGGACCATTGCTTCTTAAGGAGTGAGGAATGATCCGAATGGAAAATGGCATCAACCCATGGTACTCTTCCATCCATATTATTTATCGACCCATGGAATTTACCCATGGTATTGTAAGTGGCATCCACCCGTGGTATTGTAAGTGACATCCACCCATGGTATTCATTCACCCATGGTAATTGCTCATGGTATTGTGACATCCACCCATGGTATTCATTCACCCATGGAAGTGACCCATGGTATTGCAACATCTGCCCACGGTATTAATTCACCCATGGAATTGACCCGTGGTATTGTAACTAGAAAAATACTATAAGTAACAAGTCACATTTTGTAAAAGGACAGATTGTCCACCACAATGTAGCCACACCCACTTGGGATTCATTCTGAGATGCCATCAAGGATCAGTACTACCCTGTCAAAAGCTATGAGGACAAATACATCAAATGAACCACGCTGCAGCAGGGACGAGACCAAGATGTGCCTGAGTTCACAAACATTTTTCACACCCTTCGCACACAGTTGGGTATCAAAGATTCTGAGCTGCATCTGGTACTCAAATACCATGGCT
>APFE031068530.1:0-60034 GCA_000404065.3 Pinus taeda | reverse complement strand
TTTAAACATCTTACCATGTAAGCTGCATCCTTGAATTTGTTTTCCCCTTGAAGCTTGACAATACCATTGCCTATTGTGTGTTTGAATGAAATGTCACAAATCTCCATAATGGTGATGACGTCACTTCCATAAATCCCGCCACCACTTTATTAAAATCTTGATAAGTATAAGGGTCAATATCATAGTAAATGTTTGGAATATTGAAACCATGGGGAATATCTGCAATAACCATGGCATAATCCCTTTTTGGTACGAGTTTAGCAATGTCTTCATAGTCGCCTTGTATTACATGATATTGAATAGTGTCTAGCCCATTCCAAATGAAATTATTAAGAGTTGGATCAAGTACAACATTCTTAATACGTTGCTTTCTCAGTCTTTCAATATTTATTTTTCAATAAAAGTCTTGAAACTGTCTGGTGCTCCATTATCTTCTTTCTTCATCTTTTACCAAACAAACAAATGTATGTGTAAGTTTTAAATTAAAAATAGTACACAGATGATTAAAACTGAATCTATAAATCAAGTTAACTTTTTAAATGCAAGATAAAAAGCTTTTAATGTTGATGTAGAACTTGAATCTGGATAGTTGCATACAACATCATCCCAACTATCTTCATTCAACAGTTTAACCATTTGTTCCTGAATTTTCATGTAAACTTTGTGACTGCATAGATAAAGTAAGACAAAGTTAATATAATGATATGTATAACAAATACTACCAATAACAACATGTTATATGGAGATGCCAAAAGCATCATTGACTCTGTTAAGGACTATACTCTATTTAATCTTCCCATATTATCAAACTGGATTAATCTTACCCAGAATCTTGTAAGTACTTCCCAAAGCATACAATTTGATCATATATATACATGGAACATAATATGAATGTAGATCTTTCCATGCTAGGTGTCTCCGAGGAGTCTGGTAAATTCAACATTTTAGTTTTTGAACAGAATGTTTTGATTAATGTCATGAGGATTGATTATTCATAAGAGAAGCATTTGTGATACTTACAATAAATAATGTTATATATTTTGGGAAACATTTTAATGGAAATATAAGATGTAACAATTTGCTATTTTGTCACAACAACTAGGGATAATATGGTATCATATGAATACAATATCTACATTTTAGAGAATAGATAATAAAAAGATAGTAGGCTAACAGAAAAATACAAAAGAAATACATTTTTTATGCCATTAGTAATATGTGTTAAACTAATTGTAAACCAAGGAACATTTAGCATGTATACCTACTCTCTTTAAGCACTTTTTCCTCTAAAAAAAGGTAGAGACTATTGCAAAGACACGTATAGATCTTTGGAATTGCATCCACTATAATTTAATTTTTAAATTGACTTTTGATTCTACATTACAAGCTATAGAGGCACTCACCAAAATATTCCTCCCATAAAATCAGGGCTTTAACATTTCCGGGAAAAACTATCGGCATTGCAGAGAAATTACATCACTGGTGTCACGCACCTACTGCCAAGTTGGAATTTGGATTTCTCTTTATCTATTAGAGATTTTTTTTTTTTTACTTTTTGGATATTTATACTTTCCGTCAAGAAAAGTTATGTTTAAAATTTTTCCCTTCAAGAATAGAGTTTTGATAATAACTAAATCTTTCACTGATACAATTTTGAATAAAAAATTACCTTTCAATAATACAATTATATAAAAAATTTCTACATACTTCTCATTTAAAAAAAACATAAATGCCCACAACACACAAATTATTTGATGAACCCTAAATCATATTATTCCTTTATAATTAATAATTTTATATATGTTATCTTCTAAAATATATATTTTATATCCAAAATTGACAACAACCAAATTCACAATAAAATTAAGATTAAAATTAATTGTTAGAGATTAAAGGCACATTATTGTAAATCTTGCTCAAAAAATTATAGAGAGTCCTTAGTAGCAAAGACCATTTAATGGAGCTTACTTTGGCAATCTTGATATATTTTAAACTTAAAACAAGGCAGAAAAATTATCGATTGATTGTAAATGAAAAATTTCTTTGAGGCAAAGTAGAACATAATGGTAGGGGATAATTTTACACTAAAATATGTCATAAAACTAAGTAAAATAAATATTTATATTATAGAATTATTTGTTGCATAATGATAATGATTCATGGAAAATAATTCACAAGCTGCGAAAAATAACTACATACACTACCCAAAAAAAAAGAGAAGTGAGTACCTAAGTTTTCTCTGGAAAATTGATCATTAAGTGAGTTATTTTCCATTCACCATTTTGTAAAGGTTGAAAAGTGGGCCAACATTATGGAATTAATTGGAAATTTTGAAATATTGGAGTGACAGGGTTTCTTTATCTAAAATATTGCATAGTAATATTTTCAAAATAGAAAATGTAAAATTGATTAAAACCCAATCACCTTAACTTTAACAAACAAAAAACATATACCGAAAGGAAACTAAGCACATTTTTAAATAGATTAATGGCCTCCATCCAAACACAAAGGTATTAAGTCCATAATGAGATGGAGCTAATACTTGAAAATTTGTGAGACACTACAATTCATCTGCAGTTTCTCACTTGGTTTAGCAATTTGTTCTCGGATATGTGGTGGAATACGAGCACAGAAAACAAAAGTGAAACTCTTGACTCTCTGTTGGGGCTAGGAGCCACCCAATTCATAGTAGTAACTTGTGCCTCGCCTCACTCTGGTTCGTTGGCATGACATTTGGAGCGTCAACAAAGAGGAGAAACAGGGCCATGGTTCATTTTCACCTACTCAGAGGATTTATGATACTCCATCATGACCAGTCATTGATTCATCCAGTATCTGGTGATTTGAAAACTTTGAGTTCGAAGATTTGTGTAATTTTCGTTGTTTCATTGATAAAAGAGGAAATAAAAATGTAATAAGAACAACTCGTTGATTATTCGCTTTAGGCATGCATTCAGTGGTCGAAACATGATTTCAACCCTAATGGATTTAAAAAATATTGAAGTGAAGAAAGATGGGATAAGGAGTTAAGGAAAAAGTGAAAATAAAGAAGGGACAAGTATTTTATTAAATTTTTTTCTTTAAAAACATAAAATAAAAATGATTGCCTATTTAAATTGGTCGGCAAGCCTATTTCCTGTCCGACACACATGTAGGGGAATGATTACGTTAATGAAAGGGTGAGATCAGCCACCTTATCCGAGGAGCTGGCTGTGGGAGACCACTCGGGTGGGTGTTGTTGAAAAACTTGGATGTCATGTTCTATTAGGCACATATTATTTCAGGATCAAAACTGTAATGGCCACACGAGTATAAGAGTGTGTTCAATTTTCAACAATTCGTTTTTAAAATTGAAGTGTAACATTGGAGTTCAATCTGAAAATAATTACATCTTATCGATTAACTTCAATACTTTGTCTTTAATTAAAGCTTAACACTACAGTTCAATCTTAAAACAATTCATTTCATGGATTAAAGTTTTGTATTATCTCAACAGGTTGTGAAGTGGGTCGATTCCGGGAATCGACCCGCCGCCGGTAAAGGTGGCCATGAACGTGAGCCTGCTTAACGCCGCCTCGCCCCGCCCAACCACCGACGGGTCGATTTCGGGAATCGACCCACTTCTTACAAAAAGAATTAGTAAAACAATATGTAACAATGAAACATATATAAAAAAGATCGAGAAGAGGCTGTCTTGCTGGAGTCACAGGTACCTCTCCAGGGCAGGAAGATTAATCCTCATAAAATCTGTCCTCGAAGCCACCCCTGTGTTCTGGATGGCAATGGCTTGGATCCCTCGTAACATTCTCGCCAAATTGCAGCAGCTCTTTTGCAGATACCTATGGGCAGGAAGCCAAGACAAACGCACATTTGCTTGGATTGGGTGGCACAAGATTGCTATTCCAAAAAAATGGGGCGGTTGGGGATTAAAGGAGCTCCCGACATTTGCGAAGGCACTAGCTGGAAAGATGGGATGGGCGCTACTGACTTCTCAAAGTTTATGGTCCTCGATCGCATACCACAAATACATTTGGCCTCTCTCCATTCTTGACTGGGCTAGACTACCGAATTGGAATAATACAGGCATATCCTCGGTCTGGAAGGCACTTCTTCACTCATTTCCCCTCGTCAGAGATAATTTGGTATGGCGTATCAAATCAGGTAACAACTTTAGAATTGGGCTTGATCGCTGGTCCAGATGTGGCGGTCGACACTTACTCCCTCTAGAACTCATCGACTTCCTTTCAACCCATAACATAAATTTCCTATCTCAAATAGCGGATCCGGTTCGATCGGATATGTTCCAACAGGTATGGAAAACGGCGTCTCAATTGAATATCCCTCTGAGATGGCATGTGTCATGGGGCAATTATAGAGAGGCTCTATCAGAAGCGTATATCCATATCACAGATGGCCCAGACGAACTGATATGGCACAAAGCAGAACACGGTGTTTATACGCCCAAGGATGGATATATACACCTAATGGAGGGGAAAAAACCAAATGAATGTGCTAGATGGTGGAAGCACATTTGGAAGTTATCCGCATCTCCGCGATCTAAACTGTTCAGCTGGTGCATTCTGCGGAATAAAGTCCCCACAGGTGACCAGCTCATGAAAAGGGGGCACCATGGACCCAGCTGGTGCGTATTGTGCAAAGCCGAATCAGAATCAATTGTTCATTTATTTTTACAGTGCCGCGCAACCAGGGCCGTTTGGAGCAACATTAAAACTCACAATCGATATGCTGGCGATTGGAACGGACCGGATATGATCTCGGCTTGGACGGAATGGGAAAAGAACAACAGTGGATCGAAACTGATAAACCTGCCCATCATTGTAAATTGGGCAATCTGGAAAACACGAAACTCATGCATTTTTGAAAGCAAACCCATTCTCTGGCCCATGGTAGAGGCACATATTACTGCTGCGATTTCTGAATTGCCTGATCCGCCGCCTAATAGAACTCGTGTACCAGGACCACCCCCATCCATCGACTCCACTATGCCTTGGGCATTTTTCGATGGCGCTGCCAACACTAACAGCTGTGGGGGAGGCTTTATCCTTCACATAAGCAATCATCATTAGTTCGAAATCAAAGCAGGCCTGGGAGCTGGATCAAATAACTTTGCCGAGCTCACTACCCTGCACCAGCTTCTCCACTTCGCCCTGAGACACCATTGTGTGAACATTAACATTTACGGGGATTCACAGCTCATCATTAATTGGATAAATGGCAATGCACATTGTCACAGGCATTCACTCAGCACTATCCTTCATGATGCTCTAAATCTCAAATCGGCATTTAACCATATATCCATCACACACATCTACAGGGAGCATAATAGGAGTGCCGATAAGCTCTCCAAGGAAGCCGCTCTGATGAACAGAGGCACATGGGAAATCAAGGAAATCAACAATCATCATGAGCAGATTTTTTACCACCGGCCTTATATTGATCCAGAGTACCCTACACTGGATCAGCATGCAGCACCTTAGATAATATAATACATATAGTAGACAGCAATACAGACATAGACTGAAATTTACTGTTTTTATTTTGAAATTCAGTTGATGGAAAATACACACTGATAGTACACTGACAGCACACCCTGCGTGGTAGTGCAATATAAGAAGTACTGAACATCATGTAAAACTGGCTCTCTGAAATACTGATTATCAATGAAATATACTGAATTTCCCAGGGGAAAAAAATGAAACATATATAATAGAAAAACAAATAAATTTACTCATTATTCATTTCTATTCCTTAATCCAAATGCAAACAGAATGGTGAAATAATATGTAGCAATGAAACATATACGAAAGAAAAAAAAATAACATAAAGGAACTGCGAACAATGAACCATGTTTCATAAGAACTAGGAAAACCAACAATGTGTAGCAAAGCAAAATGTATGAAAGAAAAACAAATAACAAAAAGGAACCACGAACAATGAACCATATTCATAAGAATGTACAACAATGAAGCATATATGAAAGAAAAACAAATAACAGAGAGGAACCACGAACAATGAACCATATCTCATAGGAATGACAAGGAGATACATACAAGTTGACCGAAGCCAATGCTTATGTAGACCTAGCTAGCAGCTCACCCTTCGCAAGCAAGAACAACTCCTCTCGACAACTCAAGATAGTGGCGGTTATCATTTTCCATAGTCAATGCGCAACAAATTTGGCTAGAGCCGTTGAAGGTGTGATAATACGTTAGTATACCGCAATCAACCAAAGAAATATAGAACATTTTAAAACATATACTCACTCCTTCGGGGGTCGTTAAGAGTGAGCTGGCGCAGGAAAACTATACATATATTTGATTCAACATCGTTGAGTACATATTTAGCGGAGCAATCGGTGCCTTCGAAAAGGCATAATGACCACTTAGCCGTTTTGGCATTCATCATTTGTTAGTATGTTACCATTATTACTTGGGTGGCAGTGAATGCGTTATGAAGAGTTGGAGCGTTGAGCCTTTTTTCAACAGAAAGCTAGACCATTACTCGTCAATTTAACAGAAGCTTATTATTCAAACGCGGGATGCAAAATTTAACCGAGTGACTGAAGGATGGAAGGATGAATTAGTGTAACTCCATTACTTCATCACTTCGAAAACTGTATCACTATTTTTACAACAAAAACATTAATGTTATTACTACTATTAACTGTTATTTTTAAATTTCTAAAACAAAAAACTTTAAAATAAAATAATGCTGTCTAATCTACCATGATCCACCATTTCAAGGAAGAAAACTATAAATAGACATTAATAAAAATTGTGGAGTACATATTATTTATTTAGTAGAGGAGAGTACTCAATGAAGACGGCCACACTGATTTTGCAATAAGATTATTTTATTATTTATATTTCATAATACAACTCTTGTTTTTCCATTTCTAAAACAAAAGCTTTAAGATAAAATAAAGCTGTCAAATTCTAACAATGGCGCTACTAGGCCATGATCCACCATTTAAAAGTAAAAAAAACCACAAGGTAGAAAAAATATTAAAAGACATTAATAAAATTTGTGGAGTACATATCATTTATTTAGTAGAGTAGAGTAGAGTATGGCCACACAGCCGTTTTAGGGTTCAGGCATGGATAGCATTATTTCTGGTGGCAGCGAATGCGTTAAGGAGAGCTAGAGCGTTGCTGATCAACTCTGACTCATTATGCACCACCACCCTCACCATCGCCTGAACCCTCCCCTGCGCCTTCACATCCTCAAATTCGCCGAGGCAGGAGTCTTGTTCGGCGGAGGCGGCGCTCATAAACATCTGCATGTCGTTCACTTGAGAGTGGAAGGTGTTGCGCCTCAACTGCTCCATCTCCATCAAAGATTTCTAAATCTCGTCAACGGCGTCCACGAAATTCTGAATACAATCGTGCAGCGCCGCTACTTCTCTTTCACTCATCTTGGCGACTCTCTTTTCCATGTCGGCTGCTCAAACAGAAACATTGAGGGCGTTAAGCAGGCTCACGTTCATGGCCACCTTTACCAGGCCGCCCCGCCCCGCCCGACCGGCGGCGGGTCAATTCCGGGAATCGACCCACTTCACAACCTGTTGAGATAATACAAAACTTTAATCCATGAAATGAATTGTTTTAAGATTGAACTGTAATGTTAAGCTTTAATTAAAGACAAAGTATTGAAGTTAATCAATAAAATGTAATTATTTTCCTATTGAACTCCAATGTTACACTTCAATTTTAAAAACGAATTGTTAAAAATTGAACACGCTCTTATACTCGTGTGAAGCTTAACATTACAGTTCAATCTTAAAACAATTCATTTCATGGATTAAAGTTTTGTATTATGTCAATAGGTTGTGAAGTGGGTTGATTCCCGGAATCGACCCACCCCCGGGCCGCCACGCCCCGCCCGACCGGCGGCGGGTCGATTCCGGGAATCGACCCACTTCACAACCTGTTGAGATAATACAAAACTTTAATCCATGAAATGAATTGTTTTAAGATTGAACTGTAATGTTAAGCTTTAATTAAAGACAAAGTATTGAAGTTAATCGATAAAATGTAATTATTTTCAGATTGAACTCCAATGTTACACTTCAATTTTAAAAACGAATTGTTAAAAATTGAACACACTCTTATACTCGTGTGGCCATTACAGTTTTGATCCTGAAATAATATGCGCCTAATAGAACATGACATCCAAGTTTTTCAACAACACCCACTCGAGTGGTCTCTCACAGCCATCTCCTCGGATAAGGTGGCTGATCTCACCCTTTCATTAACGTAATCATTCCCCTACATGTGTGTCGGACAGGAAATAGGCTTGCCGACCAATTTAAATAGGCAATCATTTTTATTTTATGTTTTTAAAGAAAAAAATTTAATAAAATACTTGTCCCTTCTTTATTTTCACTTTTTCCTTAACTCCTTATCCCATCTTTCTTCACTTCAATATTGTTTAAATCCGTTAGGAGTGAAATCATGTTTCGACCATTGAATGCATGCCTAAAGCGAATAATCAACGAGTTGTTCTTATTACATTTTTATTTCCTCTTTTATCAATGAAACAACGAAAATTTCACCGATCTCCGGACTCAAAGTTTTCAAATCACCAGATACTGGACGAATCAATGACTGGTCATGATGGAGTATCATAAATCCTCTGAGTAGGTGAAAATGAACCATGGCCCTGTTTCTCCTCTTTGCTGACGCTCCAAATGTCATGCCAATGAACCAGAGTGAGGCGAGGCACAACTTACTACTGTGAATTGGGTGGCTCCTGGCCCCAACAGAGAGTCAAGAGTTTCACTTCTGTTTTCTGTGCTCGTATTCCACCACATATCTGAGAAAAAATTGCTCAACCAAGTGAGAAACTGCGGATGAATTGTAGTGTCTCACAAATTTTCAAGTATTAGCTCCATCTCATTATGGACTTAATACCTTTGTGTTTGGATGGAGGCCATTAATCTATTTAAAAATGTGCTTAGTTTCCTTTGTGTATATGTTTTTTGTTTGTTAAAGTTAAGGTGATTGGGTTTTAATCAATTTTACATTTTCTATTTTGAAAATATTACTATGCAATATTTTAGATAAAGAAACCCTGTCACTCCAATATTTCAAAAGTTCCAAAGAATTCCATAATGTTGGCCCACTTTTCAACCTTTACAAAATGGTGAATGGAAAATAACTCACTGAATGATCAATTTTCCAGAGAAAACTTAGGTACTCACTTTGCTTTTTTTTTGGGTAGTGTATGTATTTATTTTTCGCAGCTTGTGAATTATTTTCCATGAATCATTATCATTATGCAACAAATAATTCTATAATATAAATATTTATTTTACTTAGTTTTATGAGATATTTTAGTGTAAAATTATCCCCTACCATTATGTTCTACTTTGCCTCAAAGAAATTTTTCATTTACAATCAATCGATAATTTTTTTGCTTTGTTTTAAGTTTAAAATATATCAAGATTGCCAAAGTAAGCTCCATTAAATGGTCTTTGCTACTTAGGACTCTCTATAATTTTTTGAGCAAGATTTACAATAATGTACCTTTAATCTTTAACAATTAATTTTAATCTTAATTTTATTGTGAATTTGGTTATTGTCAATTTTGGATATAAAATATATATTTTAGAAGATAACATATATAAAATTATTAATTATAAAGGAATAATAAGATTTAGGGTTCAGCAAATAATTTGTGTATTGTTGGAATTTATGTTTTTTTTAAATGAGAAGTATGTAGAAAAATTTAATATAATTGTATTATTGAAAGGTAATTTTTTATTCAAAATTGTATCAGTGAAAGATTTATTTATTATCAAAACTCTATTCTTGAAGGGAAAAATTTTAAATATAACTTTTGTTGACGGAAAGTATAAATATCCAAAAAGTAAAAAAAAAAATCTCTAATAGATAAAGAGAAATCCAAATTCCAACTTGGCAGTAGGTGCGTGACACCAGTGATGTAATTTCTCTGCAATGCTGATAGTTTTTCCCGGAAATGTTAAAGCCCTGATTTTATGGGAGGAATATTTTAGTGAGTGCCTCTATAGCTTGTAATGTAGAATCAAAAGTCAATTTTAAAATTAAATTATAGAGGATGCAATTCCAAAGATATATACGTGTCTTTGCAATAGTCTCTACCTTTTTTTAGAGGAAAAAGCGCTTAAAGATAGTAGGTATACATGCTAAATGTTCCTTGGTTTACAATTAGTTTAACACATATTACTAATGGCATAAAAAATTTATTTCTTTTGTTTATTTCTGTTAGCCTACTATCTTTTTATTATCTATTCTCTAAAACATAGATCTTGTATTCATATGATACCATATTATCCCTAGTTGGTGTTGGTGTGCAGTAGAGCAGTTTGGTAGCCAGTCCCATCTGCCATGAGTGACACTATAGACAACCACCTGTAGACTACTGTAGGCTCTGAAACACAAATTGTTTCCCACTCCCACATACTCAAACAAGGTCGAGCACGAATCCCTCCGAAATTGCCGACACACACATTCTGGCATCCTTTCGATCTCCTTCCATGAAAATCCATGATGATCGGTACCATCCTTGCGAACAAGTTCCCACATGATCACTTCATTCAACAGGTGGTTCTCTTCAATGCCTCCAACCAGCAGGATTGATGACTCACAAGCGACCAATCGAGGCCATATATTAGGGCTATAATAGGGTAAATCAATAGTGAATGAAATTCCTTCCCGGATGTGGTACCCCATGATGCCATCCCGCACCGCCAAGAAGAACAAGAAACCGTTGCGCACAAATATCTCACCATTCTTGATCACCAAACCCTGGGGTAAACTGCCTCTCATCTTCTCCCATGATTTTATGGATGACTTGTACACTTGTGCTATTACCGCATCATCCCTCTTCTTGCCCACCATGAGGAACTCATAGGTGCCCAGGCCGTCCCTGACCACAATTGGCTTATACACACCCATTCAATGGTGTGTATAAGCCAGAGATGGTAGTTGACAAAAAAATGGTGGAAAAAAAAAGAAAGGGTACAAATATAAATCGCCGCCGCATAGACATATTACAATTGGAGGATGTTGACATACTTGTTTATGACTTCAATTTAACGAAAAGAGGAACTTTTCGCTTCAAGACGATAGAGATTCTGAAAAGGTTGTTACCAGAAGGAATAGTGTTGACATGGGAGTCTGCTAAAACCAGTTGTAGATCTAGAAGACTTTTGAAACCTGGAATGTTGGGCATGCATGTGGACTCAGATGGGGCACTAGTTGATGAAAGAGAAGAATATGGAACATGTTCGTCAGCATCCAGTCACTCATCTGAAGATGTGAATTGTGATGGTGTGCAAGAAAATATGAGTGATTTTGAATAATTGTTTAAGACAGATTATATAATTGATGTATGCATTATATCTTCAAATAAAATTAATGTTTTCCATATGTTGTTAAATGAGAAGTTATGAAGCATTTTTATGTTGTTGGATTATGTCTTAAGTATGATAAATTTTATTGTTTAAATATCTACAATGCAATCTCAAATTAGAGATATAATGTTTGTTTTATTCAGTATAAAAATAACGACTTTTGATTTCATTGAGTGATATACTTTGTTCATAATGTCATGGTTTTTTAATTTTATAGTTGAAAAAATTTCAATTTCCTTTGTATCTAGCATGGTGTGGTTGAAAACATGTTAAATTTATACTTAGGAAAGAAAAATGATATTCTACCAGAAATATTAATGTGTTTTTTCCTTAAAAATTATCTTTGTTTGAGACATAAAAAATTGGTTTTATTAGCATTTTTTAAAAAGTTTGAGAATTGACCCTAAAAAAAAAACGTTATTCCAGTAGCATCACTTTCGTTTTGAAGCTATATTTTGCACGAAAATTTTGTAGTAAATTTCATAGTCACCGCCATTTTTAAAACACGTTCAAAATTGGCACCTAAAAAAAAACATCCTTCCAGTATACACACTTTTCGTTTTTAGCACTGTTTTTGATGCTTTTTTGGGGTTTTTGGGCCAGAGTTCCCATTTTGAGTTTATAGTTCCTGTTTCAAAGTTTACATTGTTAAATGTACAGTCTCTTCAAATGTGGAACAATCATAACATCGAATTGTTTCAAGAATTCCATTCCTAGCACAACTTCGTAGTCATCTAGCTTCACTATAGTGAAGTCGACCTTCCATGTACATTCACCAAGTGTTGTGTCCACCTTTTCAGCTCCACCAAGAACATTCTCGGGAGGAGAATTCACTGTCTTCATCTCTGCCTTCACCGGTACAAATTCCAGCCCAATTCTTCTCGCGGGATCCTCTCCCATGAAGTTGTGAGAGGGCCCACTATCCACCATAGTGAGTATATCAGCATCTCCAACCTTCATCCGAACATACTCTAACTTGTTCCTCTCAGGATCCCTCCGATAGACCACTTTTGTAGCAGCACCACCACCAAGTATCTGCATCATCCCCACAGAAGCTTCTTCATTCTTCGCATTAGATTGTGCAATCACAACCACTTTCAATCTAGAAGGGCAATTCTTCATCGTACGTGGTTCAACACATATCCAACACTTCAAGGCTTTCTTTGTCTTTGACTTGTCATCCGATTTCGAAGCATCGTCTTTCTTCTTCTCTTTTGGCTTGTCAGACTTCTTCTTCCTATCATCAGAAGTCTCATCATAATGCTTCACCAACCTTTCCATAGCAGAAAAAGCTTCCTCAAGTGTTATAATCCTCTGCCTCTTCACTTGATTGCGTGCCCAAGGCTTTAACCCAATAATGAAATTGAACACCTTATCCCTCTCCGCCATGTCAGGAAGTTCTGAAACCGCATTTTCAATCTCCCGCTGATATGTCTGTAGGTTCCATGTCTGCTTTATGACCTTTACTTTCATCCTTGCTTCCCATGTTTCATCCTTAGGACTAAGATGGTTGTGTAAAGTTTTCTTCATCTCATCCCACGAAGTAATGTCAGTAGCACTTCCATTGGCAATCTGATCCATCAACCGTGAGATTCCACATTAATGGTTTCTGCACAATAATATGTTATTCATGCTTAATGATGAATGTTAAGGCGTAGTTTGTAAAGTAAGTTAACAATGAAAGATGTTGGTTACTTAGGCGGTGCCGCACTCGGCCAATTTAATGAAAAAAGAATTGGGGGTGTGACAGGTGGTATCAGAACTGATGATGAGAGAGCTGATCGGGTTGACGATGAAGTGATGATCCCACTGCACTATCGTGACAGATGGTATCAGAGCTGGTCCAAGTTTTGCAGGAAACTTGGTGAACTAAATCAAGGAGTTGATTCTACGAAGACCGAAGACTTGGAAGGAAGTTCAAGCTTTGTAGGTGACAGGTGGAATATCAGGGTGATTCAGGTGAATGGTGAAACAGGTTTACCATAGGTGAAGCTTAGTGCTTGGACCGAGCTGAATGAAAAAGCATGGAAGGTTTGGAAGAATGTGAAGGGAAGTTGTTTCTTACCTTATACAGGTTGAAGCGGATGAAAGAAGAGAACCCCTGGATTCGAAGGGAACTTGAAGTCTTGGAAACGAATGTTGAAGAAGAACTTCTTCAACTTGGTTGGACAATGGAACAAGATGAAGTTGCAGATTGTGCTAACAAGGAAGAGGAAGCCATGATGATTGAATATGTTGCAGATGTGACAACGATGGAGGACGAACTTGAGGTTGATCAAGTTGGACTAGGATTGTGCAGTTTGCAGACATGGATGGATGAGGATACTCATATGGAGGAGCCTCATGATGATGATGTAAGTACTATTAATACTTGTGTTTCAATTGAGCATTTGGTAGATGGACCGTATAGACGGAAGGGAAAAATCAATTTGGCGATGCTAGGGAGCATCTTACCATGGATGTTTATGATGAAAGCTTGTATGGAGAAGAAAGGATTGTTGACTGTTGCAAGACTTGTTGGGGTTGTTTGTGACCTTATGGTAGAAGGCACAAAGTCACGTGACAAGGGAGGAATATGATGATCGTTGCAGAGGATTGGGTCATGCGTTAGCCACATGGAGAATTGGCTAAGTGGCCGGCATGACTCATGGAAAAATTGGAGGAGGGCACACACCTGAGGTATGATGATGCTTGGGTGTACTTCTCATGGCCGAGACCAAGAGAGAAATTCTTGGTGGAACCTTTAGTGGGGGAGCTATGATGGAAGGGACTTGTGATGATGATGATATGGTTGGGTGACGGAGTTCACTAGACCAAAGATTGCAGACTTGGATGAGGATGACCGATTGTTGTGATGGGTCGACTTGGTTGGACTACATAGGCAACTTTGTCATGGGCATCAGGTTGGAGACATGGAGCATGGCAGTCTCATGTAGGGACATGATGTAGGAGCACTCATAAAGGTGTCATATGGGCATCCAATGAAGAGTGCCAAGGAAGGGATGTTATGTAGGTAGATTTGCTGATGTGACATGGAGATGTTTTACTTATGAGTCGATGGAGAGGTTGTGCACTTATCTATAAAAAGGCCATGGACTTGGATGGAGTTGTGAGCAGACTATGGAGCATTCCTACTACATGGAGAGATGAGGCATCTTGCAAAGACCTTTGGGCTGAGACGTCTATGCTTGCTGAGATGTTGATTGGAGATGACTTATTGAGCTCATCGTGACATGAGGTTGTGACTTTTGGGGACTTCATATATGGTGGACTTGGAGGATCTGATGCATTGAGGAGCTGAGGTTAGAGACTTTAATGCAGGATGGGGTTCATACTTTCAAGTACATGTATGGGAATGGCTTGAAAGAGCGACTTGATGTGGAGGATTGATATGAGACACTTTGGAGTGATGGAGTTACATCGATGATGATACCTTGGTGGCAACACTTGGGCATGGGTTGAGCTGAGGCTTAACCACTTTTGACACATGGCAACTGATTGATCTATGATCATGGGTAGCACATGGATAGATGAGATAGGTATATACTTGTTCCTATGGCAGACTTGAGGGATGGCACATTGAAGATATGATGAAGGTTTCTTCATGGACCTTGATGTGGCACATCAAGAGTTGGAGGTTGATGAGATGGTATCTTCATATTGAGGAGATACACATATGGATGATGTTGGGGTAGATGTGGCTAATTCATGTAGCACATTAGTACCAGGCATTGTGGACAGCATGTTGAATATGAGATGAGGGCTACTTCATGGACCTGAGTATGGCCTACACTTATACGGGGATGGATTCTTGATCGAGTTGAGGATGTGACAGGATGTTCTGAGAAATAGCTGATAGTGGCATGAGGATGTGCATTCTCATGGTTTGGACGTGACAGTTGGACTGATCACCTAATTAGTTCAAACACGACGTCATGAAGTGTGCAGAGATGTGTTAGCATTATGTTGGAGTATCATGGTAGTAGTTCACATGATGATGACACATGACAAGGTCGGCACGAGAGGTTGCAAGAAGTATGTAGCTTGAGATGGAGGGACCAGTCTTCCATGATGGGTAGAAGCATGTGGAGATTGCGACGAGATGGTCGATGGTCATGGATTGAGATGGTTTTCGATGTATGACATATCGATGGGGTGTATACCTTGGTATGGTGATCTTGGTGACAGATGGTTGTTGGGACGAGACATGATGGAGACAGTGGTTCTACATATGATGCAGAGATGTTGCAGTATGTGGAGGAGTTGACATCATGGGTGAGACAGTTGTTGATGATCTTGGTGGATGGCTACCAAGATGGTATGTTGTCGAGGATGATAATGATTTCAGGTGGAGGAGGATGTAAGGACCTACAGTCCTTGGAGCATCCTTCCATTCGTTTGACGAGTTGGTTATCCCTCGGGCGTGTGGTTTAGAAGAAGTGTGAAGCTCAGATTCACATGTGCATGGAGTTATGCGTGTAATAGAAGAGGGCGAGCTGTTTATATGGCATGGGGAGCGTTTGCCTCAACCCATGGGCCGACCTACAAACATAGGCAAGCCGACATGTATTATGAACGAGTTTGTGATGGAGTAGGAGCGTTGGATGAGTCGGCTGGGTAGCTCAACTCACCCTACCGTTGGAATAAGTTAACATTGCGTTGGAGGCATTTGAACACATTGCTCAAGCATCTTCACTCATCCAAAAGGAAGAAGTGCATGGATAAGGGGAGCTGCAGCAATAAGGGGAAGTCGCATATGGTGATGCGCCCAACTTTGGGCGAAGCTACACGGAGGAAACACACTATCTTGGCTTTGGGTGAGGGTGCGGGCATAGGTCGCCCAATAAACGAAGGGAAGGGCGCGCATGGGCGTGTGGCACCCGGATTGTGCATAGGAGCACTGACGGTGAAACGTTGGTGGGTGCCCGGTTTGTGAAACGACTTGGCACGGGTTCTTGGGTGACTCGGGTGAGCACTTGCTCGTCGTCCAAGTGTGCACGGTGAGCCATTTGAAGTGTTGAGATTGTGAATGGAGGTGTGACTCGTGTAGAGGCATCCGTGTGTGGTGACTTGGTTACGACGAGGCGCGCCCAAGTTGGGCAAACAACACGATCGTGCGACAAGGTGAATGAAGGGGTGGTGAGTCATGCAGTGTCCGTGCGGAGGTGCCAATGAGCTGGGCAACCAAGTTTGCTGAAGTTGGAAATTTGGCTAATTATAAATTTGGGGTTTCCCAAGGACTTAGCCTATACTTTGTAAAAGTGGAAAAATTGTATAATATATTGATTCGGGCAGACTCATATTGCAGGGAGTTGCCCCTCCCTTTATACTGTTGTACATTTCTCTTGGATAATGTTGTTTATGTGAATGTTATTGGCTTTCACTTGTATAAAGGACAAAAGAATAATATTTGGTAACAAAAATAAAACTAAGTATGGAATGTTAGGCATAGTCTACAATCACAAGTATTGGTTAAAAGAAAATGATTGGTAGTGTCGTACCTCGCTATAAGTGGTTGAAAGACTACTGCAGCTGTAGGGGCGTGACAGCTTCACCAAGTTGCCTGCAACTTGAAAAAAACCTTGTTCCACTTGTGTGAAATAGATTCCTTCACCTGCAAGTACCTGCTTCATTGTTACTAGTCCCAAGTGTTCCCGCACCTGCACTTTGTCATGAGCAACCCTGCTCTAGCACCAGCCCCAACTGAGCTCTGATACCAACTGACGATAGTGTAGTGGGATCAACACTTCTTCATCAACCCGGATATGAACTCTGATACCAACTGCCATGCCCCCAAGCCTATGGTAGTCTTCCAACCGTGCTAGGTGAGGTGCGGCACCACCGAACACTTTCTTTTCACTAATACTTATGTTCATGGACTACGCCTAACTACTTATCCTACTTAGTTTGTGTTTCTCAACCAAGTATTATTAATGTTTGCTTTATACCAATGAACACCCATACACATTCATTAACATCAACAATTATACATGAAGAACACAATTGCACAGTATAAAGAGAGGGGAAACTCCCTGAACAATGAGTCTGCCCGATAATATATTATACAGTATTTTACAAGTTACGAGCTTTACAAGTATACTTGGAAACCCCAAGTTTCATACTTAGCGAAATTTACAATCTTCGGAAAAGCTCAGTTGCCTAGCTCGTCGGCACCTCTGCCTGGTCGTCGCATGACTCACCAACACTTCATTCACCTTGTCACAAGATCGTGTTGTTTGCCCAACTTGGGCCCGCCTCCAAGTTACCACACATGGGTGCCTCCACCTGAGACACACCTCCGTCCACAATCTCAACACTTCACCAAGTCACCATGCAGACTTGCACGATGGGCGGGCGCTCACCTGAGTCACCCAAGAACCCGTGCCAAGTCTTCGCATAAACCAGGCGCTCACCAACATTGCACAGTCAGGTGCTCCTACACATCACCCGGGCTCCACACACACCGTGGATGCCTCTCTCCAACCGGCGGGTGACCCTGCTCGCGCCCTTCACCCAAAACTGAGTCAAGAGTTTCTCCTTTGTGTGGCCTTGCCCAAAAATGGGCGCATCACCCAAATTTGCACCTTTCTCCTTAGCTTCCACGCACTTAGACATGCGCCTTTCTCACATGAGAAAATATGCTTTTAAGTGTTGAGCAATGAATGCCCGCTCAAATGAGCTCCAACGCTCCTCAATATATATGCATCGTAGGGCGAGGTCGTGGCTTGCCCAACCGGCCTCCCCACACCCTCACTTCATCGCAAAAGCCATTAACTTCATGTCAGCCATTGTTCCTTTGTGGGTCAGACGTGGGTTGAGCGATCATGCTCCCCATGCCTCTATAAAAACCAGCTCACCCTCCTCTTATGCACATAACACTCCATCGCATAAGTCTGAGCTCGCACATATATTGTTCCAACCGCAGTCGCACTTGACTTGGTCGCAGTCGCACATCGGCGAAGCTATAGGTGCTTACATCTGTCATGCCCCCAAGCCTACGACACTCTTCCAACCATGCTAGGTGAGGTGCGGCACCATCGAATAGTTTCTTTTCACCAATACTTATGTTCGTCGACTACGCCTAACCACTTATCTTACTTAGTTTGTGTTTATGAAACAAGTATTATTATTGTTTCCTTTATACCAATGAACACCCATACACATTCATTAACATCAGCAATTATACATGAAGAACAAAATTGCACAGTATAAAGGGAGGGGCAAATCCCTGAACAATGAGTCTGCCCGATAATATATTATACAGTATTTTACAAGCTACAAGCTTTACAAGTATACTTGGAAACCCCAAGTTTCATACTTAGCCAGATTTACAATCTTCGGCAAAACTCCATTGCCTAGTTCATTGGCACCTTCGTACGGTCGCCGCACGACTCACCAACCCTTCGTTCACCTTATCGCATGATCATGTTGTTTTCCCAACTTGGGCACACCTCCAAGTCACCATACACGGGTGCCTCCACCCGAGACATGCCTCCATCCATAATCTCAACACTTCACCAAGTCACTGTGCAGACTTGCACGATGGGTGGGCGCTCACCCATGTCACCCAAGAACCCATTCCAAGTCATCGCACAAACCGGGCGCTCACCAACGTCTCACCATCGGGCGCTCCTACACATAACCTACGTGCCACACACACCATGCACGCCTTTCTCCAACCGGCAGGCGACCCTGCCTGCACCCTTCACCCAAAACCGAGTCAATCGTTTCTGCTTCGTGCGGCCTTGCCCAAGAACGGGCGCATCACCCAAATCTGTGCCTTTCTCCTTAGCGTCTACGCACTTAGACCTACGCCTTTCTCACATGAGCGAAGATGATTTTATGTGTTGAGCGATGAATGCCTGTTCAAATTTGCTCCAACGCTCCTCAATATATATGCATCATAGGGCGAGGTCGTGGCCTGCCCAGTCGACCTCCCCACGCCCTCACTTCATCGCAAAAGCCATTAACTTCATGTCAACCTTTGTTTCTTTGTGGGTCGACCATGGTTTGAGCATTCATGCTCCCCATGCCTCTATAAACACCAGCTCACCCTCCTCTTATGTGCATAACACTCCATCGCATAAGTCTGAGCTTGCACATATGTTGCTCCAACCGAAGTCGCACTTCACCTGGTCACATTCGCACATCGGTGGAGCTACAAGTCCTTACATCCTCCTCCACCTGAAGTCATTGTCGTCCTCAAAAACATACCATCCTGGTAGCCATCCACCAATATCAACATCAAGATCTATCTCATCTATGATATCAACTCCTCCACATACTACAAACACCCTTGAAACATATGTAGAACTAAAATCTCCATCATGTCTCGTCCTCATCTTGTAGTTTTCCTGTCATGTGTAGAACCAACACTAACACATCTATGCCATGCATTAACCTATTTCGACTAATGCCAACATACCTCTGCACACTGGTACCCCTCATGACTTGAACTAGTTGGTTAGCTAATCCAGCCATATGCCCAAACCACAAGATTGCACATCCTTATGCCACCTTAAGTCTTTCCCTAACTTTTTCTACATTTCAGACTCATCAAGAATCTGTCCAATTCCCATGCTCAGGTCCATGGAAACTCCATCCCAACTGCAACATGTTAGAATCGTGGCCTTGTTGCACAAGAGTGTACAACCTCTCCACCCTTGCTCATACATCTCCATGTCATGACATCATTTGCACAACATCCTCTGCTTCGGCATTCCGCATAGAATGTCCATGAATGACACATCTATACATGCTGTCGCATAATGTCTCTACATAACTGTCATGCTCAATATCTCCAACCTGATGTCCATGACTCTAGTTGTCCATGATGTCCAATCCATGCAGACTCCATCCCAACATCTGGTCATCTGCATCCAAGTCTGCAATCTGTCATAAAGAAGCCTTCTCCCAAGGCCCCTTGCTGAGTTGGTATCAGAGCTCGGTTGGAGCCAATTGAAGATTGGAAATTGGTGACAGTGAAGCAGGTACTTGCAGGTGAAGGAAACTGTTTCACACAAGTGGAACAAGGGTTGGTTCAGGTTGCAGGCATCTTGGTGATGCTATTGTATGGTCAAAACTATATTGCAAGAAGAAGGAAGGTGTTAGCAATGGTAGTTGAATCTCAGGCTGGGTCTAGTCACAGTGTGAAGGATGCTACTATCGCATTCATTGAAAAAGTGTTGGAGAAGATGAAGGACATGGAAGCCTTTTGGACAAAGAATATGGAATTGATCAAGAGAGATCAAGAGGCCAATTCAAAGATGAAGGAAGAGCTTGAGGAACTCCGGACTCAACACGAGTACACTGATCTTATGTGTACATAACTTGAAGCAAGAGTCAAGGAGGTTGAAGAGGCAAGAGACCGAGGTCTTGCAGAGATCATGGACTTGCAGAAATCTCTTGATGAAGCCAAATATGGGATCGCGATGTTGAAGAAGGTTGTGAGGCATAAGTCAGGTTGAGGAGTGCCTCATGTGAAAGTCAAGGAACTGGAATCTTACGATGGTACAAGGAGTGCAAAGACTCTTGGAAACATTCTGTGGGACATGGAGCAATACTTGGAATGCTTCGATCTATCTGATGATGAGACAAAAGTTAAGGTAGCTTCTCAATTCTTGACAATGGATGCTAAGATGTGGTGGCAAAGATGGATGGATCAGATTGCCAATGGTAATGCTGGTGACATTACTTCATGGGATGAAATGAAGAAAGCTTCGCAGACCCATTTCAGTACTCAGGATGAAATGTGGGAAGCAAGGATAAAGATAAAGTTCATAAAGCAGACAGGGAACCTTCAGACATATCAGTGGGTGTTTGCAAGTGCTGTTCTGGAACTTCCTGACATGGCAGAGAGGGGCAAGGTGTTCAATTTGATTATTGGATTGAAGCCTTGGTCATGCAATGAAGTGAAGAGGAAGGGGATTGAAACACTTGATGAAGCTTTTGCTGTTGTATACAGGTTGATGGAGAATTATGATGAGATTTTTGATGATAGGAAGAAGAAGTTTGATAAGCTGAAAGGTAAGAAGAAAGAGGATGCTTCAAAATCAGATGATAATTCAAAGAAAAAGAAAGCCTTGAAGTGTTGGATATATGTTGAACCACATACGGTGAAGAATTGCCCTTCTAGACTTAAAGTGGCTACTATTGCACAATCTAATGCGAAGAATGAAGAAGCTTTTGTGGGGATGATGTAGATACTTAGTGCTGTTGCTGCTACAGTGGTGATCTCTTGGAGGGATCCTGAGAGGAACAAGTTGGATTATGTTCGGATGAAGGTTGGAGATACTGATATACTCACTATGGTGGATAGTGGGGCCTCTCACAACTTCATGGGAGAAGATACTGCGAGAAGAATTGGGCTGAAATTTGTACCAGTGAAGGCACAGATGAAGACAGTCAATTATCCTCCTAAGTGTGTTCTTGGTGTAGCTAAAAAGGTGGACATAACACTTGGTGAGTGGAAAGGGAAGGTCAAATTCACTATAGTGCGGATAGATGACTATGAAGCTATGCTGGGAATGGAATTCTTGAAACAGTTTGATGCTATGATTGTTCCACATTTGAAGAAGTTATACATTTACGATGGAAGGGAAGATGTACCCTTTGGTGTACCAACCATTGGAGTGATAAATCTTGATTGTAAGCTGGCAGTGATGCAAATGGAGGATGAGAAGCGGATGGAAGACATGAGTAAGCGGTTGTCTATGGTTGAGACAAAGCATACCGAGCAATCATTGGTCATCAAGACTCTTTCAGATAGTATCTTGGATTTGTCAAGAAGGCTAGAAGTGGTCGAGGATGATGAGGTAAATGTGAGGCCGAATGTCCGAGAGGAGGATCGGGTCACTTATCTACAGATGATGGAGATAGAAGATCCTGACAGATGGATTGAGTTTATTAGTGAGGGTGAGCCTTCAAGCTCTACTCCCTCCACATCTTCTTAGATGGGGAAGAAGATGGGGCTCATTGTTTGCTGCTCATCACAGTGAGTCCTTAAAATAGGTTGAGTAGGTATGATAGATGGTGCAGGGATGGTTTGGCATCAAGCATCATGACATGTTGCAGATGGGATGGAGTTTCCATGGACCTCAGCATGGTGGTGAGATTCTTGGTGAGTCCGAGATGTGGCAGAATCCGAGATAGACTGGTCAAGCCATAAGGATGGACATTCTTATGATTTGGGTGTGACAGTTGGAATGTTCACCTGACTAGTTCAAGTCATGAGGGCTAGCAGTGTACCAAAGAGATGTTGGAATCAGGCAGGTCAGGAGGACAATTCACAGGATGAGGACGACACATGATGGAGATGGAATTTCTACATATGTTGCAGGGATGTTTGCAGTATATGGAGGAGTTGACACAATGGATCGAGGATGAGACAGACATTGTTGATCTTGGTGGATGGCTACCAGGATGGTATGTTGTCGAGGATGACAATCACTTCAAGTGGAGGAAGATCTAAGGACCTGTAGTCCTTAACTCACCCACCGGGTGAAGTGCGACCATGACAGATGGAGGGCGCGTGGGTGGAACAGTGCAACTACGGTTGAAGGCTTGAACAAACAACGTTCTGATTGATATGCGAGCTCAGACTTATGGGATGGAGTGTTATGCGCATAAGAGGGAGAGCTGGTGCTTATAGAGGCGTGGGGAGCATGAATGCTCAACCCACGGCCGACCCACAAAGAAACAAAGTCTGACATGAAGTTAATGGCTTTTGCGATGAAGTGAGGGCATGGGGAGGTCGGCTGGGCAAGCCACGACCTTTCCCTACAATGCATATATATTGAGAAGTGTTGGAGCTCATTTGAACAAGCATTCATCGCACAACACATAAAATCATCTTCACTCATGTGAGAAAGGCGCAGGTCTAAGTGCATGGAAGATAAGGAGAAAGGTGCAGATTTGGGTGATGCGCCCATTCTTTGGCAAGGCCGCATGAAGGAGAAATGCTTGACTCAGTTTTGGGTGAAGGGCGTGGGCAGGGTTGCCCGCCGGTTGGAGAAAGGCATGCACGGTGTGTGGGGCACTCGGGTGATCTGTAGGAGCGCCCGATGATGAAACGTTGGTGAACGCCTTGTTTGTGCAACGACTTGGCACGGGTTCTTGGGTGACTCGGGTGAGCGCCCGCCTATCGTGCAAGTGTGCATGGTGTGACTTTTGGTGAAGTGTTGAGATTGTGGATGGAGGTGTGTCTCGGGTGGAGCTGCCCATGTGTGGCGACTTGGAGACGCGCCCAAGTTGGGCAAACAACACGATTGTGCGACAAGGTGAATGAAGGGTTGGTTGGTCGTGCGGCAACTGTGCGGAGGTGCTGACGAGCTAGGCAACCAAGTTTTGCAGAAGATTGTATATTTTGCTAAGTATGAAACTTAGGGTTACCAAGTATACTTGTAAAGCTTGTAATATTGAAAGACTGTATAATATATTGTTGCGCAGACTCATTGTTTAGGGAGTTGCCCCTCCCTTTATACTGTGCAATTGTGTTCTTCATGTATAATTATTGATGATAATGAATGTGTATGGGTGTTGATTGGTATAAAGGAAACAATAATAATACTTGGTTGAGAAACACAAACTAAGTAGGATAAGTGGTTAGGCGTAGTCCATGAACATAAGTATTGGTGAAAAGAAAGTGTTCGGTGGTGTCACACCTCACCTCACACGGTTGAAAGACTACCGCAGGCTTGGGGGCATGACACCACCTCCCTCGTACTCTTGGCATCCAAGTAATCAAGTGTCGTGCTATGTTCAACCCTCAATTCGGCTACCAACAAAAATTCATTACTTTACACCATTTCCTTCATGCAGAATTCACAAATCAGCGCTCACAAAACTCCTCAAAACTCTACACATGACTCATCCTTTGCACAATTCGACATCGTAGGAAACTCACACAGTGCCACACAACTCTTCAGACTCTACACACGGCTCCTCACAGCCTTAACCAGCTTCAAATAGTATCTGTTGTGTTCTAGGGGCCGATCAATGATTGTAGATCGACAATTTCACCGCACCAACACTTCTCGGCTTCATCTTACACAACGACCCTTGCATAGCCTCTTTCATCTTTCCATGTTACTGCACCATTGATGAATTTCTTGAACCGCTACTTCAACACTTCTAACTGTGCTAGATTGTCTCCTTCGCAACAATCACTTCAGTGACAAATAGTCAACTCACCAAAGTCGGCTTCTAATTTCTCAGTCATGGGATCATTCTGTAAGGGTTAGATAAACACTTCCTTCGCATTGGCACAATCTCCTCTACGCCTATGTCATGATCTCCTTTCCTCTGATACCAACTCAAAGAAATATAAAATTGGAATTGTGAATGAAACATGGAGCACTCAGTTGAGGAGCACCTAAGGTTTCCACAACAATGCATTCATTGATTAAAAAAATCACATGTCATACACAAATATAAATGGTTACATTATGTTCAGTAGATTACAACAATCTCCTAGAAAATAGGATCTATATCTAATCTTAGAACATAATGGAAACAACAAAACAACCTTTCTCTATTATTTCTATGTTCAACTTGAAAAATTGGCATTGGAAACCTTATGAAACCATTTTAAGTAATTAAATAATTTTATTTGGGGTTAAGTCTCCTTCATTTAAGTGTGAAGTCCTCAAATATGCTTCTAATCTTATATATATTTTGAGCATGCAAAGAATTCATCTTCCACAAGTTGATCTATTGCGTTTAACCACCATGATTGTAGAATATACCAAATTAACCCCATTACTCATGAAAAATGACATAGTCCGATGATGAAGAAGTCTTTATAATGTTCAATGTTGTAGCTATAATTGAGAATTGAAGGAGTCAAATGTCACACATACATGGCTATTGGGATATGATAAAAACAATGCCACTAGGAGCACTAGGGGTTCCATTTTAGGGATTTTTATATTGTTCCTTAATGGAGTAGAGTAACTAGGAGTAAGAGTAAAAAAGCATAACATAGAGGTTATTGTTCTGTGGAAGCCTAACAAGCCACAATCTCCACTAACTACATGAACAATGCATTCTCCTTTGTATTCGCATTATTTCCATTCCAAAAAAATAAGTAGAGGTACCTCACCTTCCCCCTAATTTTTCTCCCTTAAATTTTTCTCAAAAAAATCCTTATATTTATTATAGATATTGTGTCATTATACTTATTCTTATTTATTTTCTACATTGTATCTATTTCATACATAAATAAGATTAATTAAGAAAATTTGAATTAAAAAAATGAGTTTTTATAATATAAATTTATTTTTATGTTTAATTATATTAATTAGGACTAAATTTACAATAAAATATCTACGTAATTAAAAAATCATATATTAATATTAGTATTTTGAATATAAGGAAAGTAACAAGAAAACAATAATGATAAGGAGATAAATGAATGAAATGGAAAAAAAGGAATATACAATACAAAGTTTGTGATTAAAAAATGACAACCGTGTTATTTTCAGCAGGAAGTATACCAAATTGAATGTCATTAAAACATATGATAAGGGGATAAGCAAAAAAAAAATGAAAAGAATAGTAGGCTTATAGAACAAGGACTACATGTAGTGGTAGTCCCTGCCAGGTCTGAAATATTAAAGGACTCCATGCTAACAACAAGTGCCTCAAATAATTGCTAATAGGTTTGAAATATTAAATGACTTCGTCCAACAAGTGCTTAAAAAAATTGCTAACAAGTGACTCCTTACAACAAGTGCTAAAAAAATTGCTAACAAGTGCTTTATGAAAGGGAACCAGTCTGTCTACACTTTATGGCGATGGAACTTTCTAAAATGACGAGTGAGCTTATGTTCTGAGCTAAATAGTGTTCCTCCCTTCATGCTTGTAAATTGATTATACCCATGTTGAGATCCGACAATTCATCTACCAAGAATAAAGAGATTTCTTTCTCTTCTTATGGAGAGTCCCAAAAACCCTTTAATCAATGCTAAGTTGCAGAGTTTTATCCTATCATCACTTGTGGCTGAAAGTTTGAATGGCTTGAGCTACAGTGACCAACATTTCATGGGAATACCTCATATGCTTGAATAGAATTTCAACTTGAACGTGTGAATGGCTTGAGCTAAATTGACCAACATTTCATGCGAATAACTCATATGCTTGAATAGAAGTTCAACTTAGTTGCAGAGATAAATATTTTATCTTCAAGCTTAACTATGTTAGATGCTCTTTAGAATTGGAGTAAAATTTTGAATTGAAAAGCTACAATGCTCCAGTGTTGGTTTACTTCATGGTTCATTGTTGTGAATGGCATTAGATACACTAAGCAACATTTCATGAGCATCCTTCATAAGTTTGAAAAAAAGTTGAACTTCACTGCAGAGATAAATATTTCGGCTTCAAGTTGAATTATGTTAGATTATTTTAGAAATGGAGTCAAAGTTGAGTAAAATTTTGAATTCAAAAGCTTCATTGCTCAATTGTTGGTTCATGGCTATCAAAATCTAAATGTTTGGTTTGATCTAGTGGTTGGAGACATGGTCAACTGGATTGCATTAAGTCTTCAAGGAAGCCACTTATTGGAGAACTATGTTTATGGAAGAAAACAAATTTACAACAGGTCCAAAAGAGCATGAATTTTCAACTAAGCTTTCGGTTGTTATCATAGGTGACTTTTATAAAGATTTCAAATTGAGCTTAGAATTTTCTTCGCAATTCCCAACCGGGCTAGCCTAGAATAGTTACCCACATAGAAGAGTTGGTTCTCCACAGAAACTTGGCATTTGAAAGGAGTAGAGTTCATTTCTTTTCCTCTTCTTTGGGCTATTGACTAAGGTTCAAGGCTCCTGTTGACAAGCGAGGCTCTTGGAAAAAGTTGAATGACTTCCTCTGAAATAATATCCAACGTTAACATCATTCTTCTAATCAACGATGTCATCTTCTCAGTTGTTGTATGTCACGTTTTGAAACAACAAAATCCAATCTCTACAAATATTTTAGAAGCAACTCCAATCACAAATCCAAGATTCATAGTCTTGGTTGTGATGCAACGTGAAAAGATGCAATTTATCCAGAGCAAATTACATCAATTGTCCAATTCAATTGCTTCAAAATATTCCATCATGATACTGTCTATCAACTGAGAAATCCAAGACAATGATAACCATTGAATGTGCAACTACAATTCTATGAATAGATTACCCCAAGAATAGTCGATACAATTAAAGGAATATCCCAATGAAGCATAGCTTCTTTCAAGAG
The DNA here is from genome assembly GCA_000404065.3 of Pinus taeda. Classification (NCBI taxonomy): domain Eukaryota; kingdom Viridiplantae; phylum Streptophyta; class Pinopsida; order Pinales; family Pinaceae; genus Pinus; species Pinus taeda. Next base: position 32,376 of record APFE031068530.1, on the reverse strand, counting down.
TTTGTTCTTGCTCCTTTTATATTATTCATAGCTATCGATTAAAGAAAACCTATAGTTTAGTTGATCATAAATTTATGAAATGATGTTGTTTCATCAAAAACAGAGTAAATTTTATGGTAGTTACTTCAATGGAAATGATAATGGGTTGTTTTGTACATTTGACATAAGCATTATGTACCATTTTCAACCACATTTATACTACTTAATAGAATGTTATGCTAGTGCTCATCAACATCTCCTATGCTACTAACAAAACGAAGTGAGAAAAATAAAGTGAAAATAATAGTGGGATTAGAAGGTTTTGCATGCAAAATAAATAGTGCTATGAAATTAGAAATAAATAAACAAATTCTAAATATAAAAATAATCATATTTGTGCATACAATGTCTTATGTGATAGACATATATATATTTTTGTGCAACAGGTAAATTAATTCGTAACTTCTCCAATATTTGTGTAAGTAGAGATGCCTTCCTAACCCTCAAAATAGTAGCCTAAGAGAATTCTAAGGCTTCAAACTTCATAAATTTTCTGAAATAACATATTGTGATAAGATGAAAAGAAAGAATAACTAAGTCGAAATATACCTATCTACCAATATCCGTGCAAGTGAGTCTCGCTCTTATGTTAGGCTCTTACACCCTATGTTACACCTGTTAACTGACCCCTTCTAAAACTGACCCAACAACATGGGCTTCCCACCTACAAATAATAAGAGAAAAAACAAGAAAAATAAGACTGAACAAAGTTTAATGTAGTTTATTCAGATTCCTTATTTAACAAATATTTTCCAAACTTTATCCTACTCTACACTCTACTGTTGTCAGGTATGTTTCTATTGTAAGTTGCTCGCTCGACTTGTTGGCCATACAAAGACTAACCATTCATGATTTGTGCCTAATGAATGAAAGGATGGTATGGAACCTAACCTGAACATCCTAGTTTTAGTAGCGATAAGCGTAGGAGCATGAAATCAAAGGCCAATCATAGAACTAGTCGGGGTTGGCCTCATTCACCTACATGTGACACAAAACCTAGTTGAAATAATGAAGTACGAGAGCGATGAAGTAGAGATGTGGAATTATGTATGCATCTGGTTGCACATGCTTTTCTCTTATAATTAGTTATCTTTTTATATATTATTATTATTATTATTTATGTTATATAAACATGTGTGCTACAATTTTATATTTATTCAATTAAAGTATACAAAACCACAAGAATAATAATTGAAATTATAAATGAAAATATTAATACGAAAGAAAACAATTTAAATAAAATAAGTAAGGAGCTAGTCAGGCATGCATGTATGGAATGCATGCAACACACATGTCTCAAATTTTCTTTTAGCAGGAAGGAATGACACTAATGGCTGTTGAATGTGAAGAAGAGATTAGTGTAGGAGAGGAGGAACAAATTACAATGGTTTTTACTATAAACAACATTCTCATCTAGTGACTCTCTCAATTACTTCACTAGTTATCACTAATCTAGCCAATTATTGAAAGATCTGGAAAAATTTCAAAAGATAAATGGACCATTTTCGAAAGAGAAAAATAAAGCAATAATCAGAGAGCATTGCTCCTTGGAAGAGCTACAACATATTCCTTCGTGAACGTTTCTTCTAACAAGTAGGTGCCTCTTTCTTTTCCCTCAAATTTAATTTTAATTTTGTTAAAATTGAAGCGAATACAGACCAAAATGGGTTGCTAACAAATGCATTTTCCCTACGGTAGCCCAACAGGGAGAACTTTACTGTATTATATCAATCGGAGACTATAATATGCTATAAGCTTATTTCATGTTCAGGTCTCAGACCTTAGGCTGATAAGTATTTTCTTCAATAAATGAATGTGATACGAATTTCTTGTTGTCCTATTTCCAAACCACTAGATTTACCTTTTGCTCATAGTAAAATTGAAATTCCATCGCCTAACTAAGTTCTCCTTCTTAAGCTACTGCTAATGAAGCAACCTTCCCTAGAATTTGACATTTGATAGCTAAATTGCATCATATGCTTTGTTCATTACATCCAAGTTCACTAGCCGTACTACAATAAATGGTATAGGATAATCTATGTCAAACTTTGTGCTCTTCCCTCAATTTTTGCATGCACTAGAAGCCACATTGTTTATGAAAAATAAAGAACATAAAAAGAATCGATGTCAATTTTTGTGCTATGTCTTGAATTTTTGCATGCAGTAGAATCAACCTTGTTTCTTAAAATTAAAAAACATAAAAGGAAATAAAGCAATATCGTTGAGCCTAGAGAACATGCCTCTTAATTACATTGCATCTAGTTCCATGTGATTACAATACCATCCCTTTTGAGATAATGGATGTCAACTACTCTACTTCTTTCTGGATGAGATATATGGCTTCTATTTATTCTTTATAGATATTAAATTAGTAATTGCACAGCAGGTGAAATAGTTTCGGTTACTGTTAGTCTTTGTAGACTTCCTCCAGTGATCAAACATGCTCTTACAAAGTGATTTTAAGGTGTCAAGGTCAAATTTTTTCATTTCAGCGAATCTTCAAGCAAAATTTGGTCACTAGGCATTAGGTCTAGGGTTTGATTTTACCCTTGTCAAACTTGTCCAAATGATGTTCCATGTCACCATTCAACTGAGTGTACCATCATTCAAAGGGTTGTCATCATCATGGAAAGTTCCACTGGGTCATTTTACACCTTGTTCATGCTTCAGTTGCGCCTAGGAAAGGTTCATTTCCCTCTCCTAGGGTTTTTAAGCTAATTTTTCTTGGATGGTCAAATCATCAGAAAAACTCCTATCCTAATGTTCATACACCTTCGCCTATCCATAATGTACCTTATTAAACACTTCTCATCTCTAAAATCCCCCAAATTCCTCATTTTCGCACAAACCCTAGTTTCTTGCTAGAACTTGGCAATTTTCTAGGCTAGGCCTGTGTTTTTCCTTTTTGGACCCCTTCCCCTAACTCAATTTATAATATTCCATTTTCCCCTACTTTCTAACATCCCTCCCCACTTCCCAAAATTTTCTCAAGAATTTAGAAGCCCCCTATCCCCTTCATTTCACTTCATTTCGGCAAATCCCTTGTCCCACACAATGGGATAGGTTTCACTCAAATGATGTTTCTAAGCAATCAAAGATGAATTTGGGAAAACTGAGAGAGGTTTTTGTCCAAAACTGACCAAGGAAGAAAACCCACTTCACTTTTTACACAAGTGTCATGGTTCTAGAGAAATGTCAAATATACAATCGCCTTGGGAGAATTGATACACCTCTGAAGTGACCTTGGGAAAATCAAGTTTTCTCCTAGATTGGTTGGCCAAATGACTTGCTTGATGAGTAAAATTATAACTAGACACAAAGATATTTCCAATGAGTTATCATGAGCTTAATGTGGAGTTGAGGAACACCTTCAAATGTTGACTACAACAACACTCTGCCTTGAGGCAGCCTCACTAGGCACATTTTGGCCAGTCTTGGGAGATTTGATTTTTGACAAGGAAAATTTCCTCCAAATGAACAGTTCCCATTGGGTTGGAAAGCACATTCAAAGACCATTCCAACGAGCTATCCTGTACTCAATTTGGACATAGGGAAGGCCTCAAAAAGGCTCCTGAAAAAAGGTGAGGTGCACAGAGGGAGCGCGATGCACTGGGAGAAATTTTCCAGTGTAAATTTACACTAGCACAACGCACATGGGAGGCACGGCGCACAGGGCTAAAAGGCCTGAATTTGACTGAAATATTCCTCCAGAACTGCAAATTCTTCATTCCACAAAGTTTCCACAAGCAAACAAGGTCATTGTGCAAATCAAGTGCATAGGGAGAAATTTTAAAGTGTTTGAGAGGCAAAGTGCGTGTTTGGAGAGAGTTGGAGGCAATTTCCAGGAGCGCGGCACATATACACAGGGGCACGATGCACACAGAGGGTGCGACACACATAGAGCCACCCCTCAGTTGGAGTTTTCAACGGACGCGGTGTACACCTAGGGCGCGACGAACTAGGTTTGGCGCGACGAACTAGGTTTGGCACGCAGCGCACACCCAGAAAGGGCCCAAATCGTGCCAAATCAATTCAAATTGCTTGTGAAGCCCATCAAATTGATAGGTAGGCTCTATGTCATGACTTGTTCATCAATGTTTATGGATGCTATGGTGGTTCTTGGCTATGTTCAATTGCCACAAAACTCATAAGACCAACCACTCAAAAAACATCCAAACCACGGTGGCTAGGGTTGCATAATTGAGGTATTGAGGCCAAGGTTCTATTTTCCTACCATTTTTCCCTCTCCTACCATTTTTCCCTATCCTCCCTTTCTCATTTTTCCGATTATCCCTACCCTAAAATACTACCAAACCATATCCCCTATCCCTCCACTCTTTGGTCAACATAACACCCCAAAACCCTACCTTGTCAAAACCCCAAAACCCTACCCTATCAAATACCCAAACCCCCAACATATCCCTAAAAAAACTTTCCCCCATAACCCCTATTCCTATCACATTACTCCCCTCCTAATACTCCATTTTGTTTCATTGTTCCCCTTGGTGGCAGATATCACAAAAGCACCCAGCTTCACATCATCATCAAAGGGAAACCTAAGTACAGTACACACAGTAGTCATGGCATTACAGCATGCATCAGAGCATGAGATAGGTGGTCCTTCTCATCAGTATGAGCACCATGAGAGAACGACTATGCCAGTATTTGTGACATATCAGGGAGTCAGTAGACACTTATTTGCAGCAGCAAAGCAATTCTTATCTCCATCCAGGGTGGAAGGGGCCTCGCTTCCGGCATCGACTACACAGGTACAGGACAAGGGCAAGAAGCCCATGCATGATGAGGGGCCATTAGGTGAACAGGGGGCCGATTTAATCCTCATTCAGGATGATGATGCAGAGGTGGAGAATGCTCGACTTAGGATGACTATTCAGGAGCAGAACACGGAGATCCAAGACTTGTCACTTAATGTGGAGAGGGCCAAATGGATCATCAAGTATTTGGAGTAGAGAAACAAGAAGCTTGAGGATCAGCATGAGATCATGGAGCCGCAAAACATCTGTGAGAATCAACAAGCTGCCCAACAAAGGAGGATCGAGCTCGCTACCTTGGAGAAAGAGATCAACAATGACCGTGAGTCCTGGCTAGAGTGAATCAACATCCACCTAGAGAGACTGCTCGAGAAGGCTTACAGAGACAAAACCATATTGAGGAGGATGGTTTATCATTACAGAGCACGGAACATGAGTGCAAAGGCCCGGATAAGGAGCTTGAAGGAAAAATTGAGCAAAGCAACAAAAGAGGAAAAAGAGCAAGATCAGCTTCGAATCTTCACTGAAGCTTCTGTGGCCCAGCATAGTGCCTCTTAGAGAACCTCCAACCCAAATTTCAAGAAATTTGGGACAATTTTGGTCACATGGAAATTTTTTGGTCAAAACACAAGCTTTTTCTCCCTATGCGCTGCGCCACTGGTGCGACACGTAGGATTGGTAGCTCCAAATGACAAATGGCTTCAATGTTTGGCTTTAGAATGCAAAATCACGACTACTAGAACTTGGGCAAGAAATTTGGGCATGATTTGAGTCTCCAGGAGGTCAAAAACATGCAAAAAATGGCCTCTCTGCCCCTATTTTGACACACAGGAAGAAATCTTGGAAGAATGAAGATTTGGAGGGGAAAATGAGCACCAAATTCAAAAATTCCAGCTGGCTTGGAATTAGATGGGATAGGCTTTGCAACAAGCACACTTGGGAACATTTTGGACTCCTACAAGGGCCTCAAAACATCCTCCAAAGTGGCATGACAGATATAGAAAATGGCACGGTGCATATAGGAAAAAAGGCCAATTTCACCTCCGCTCCACGAAATTTCAATTCGCGACTTTCCATAAGTGGGCCTGCTCATCTACACTTCACTTTTTCGGCCCCTAAGGGACAAGAGGCCAAGCCGGATTAAACAAATCATATCATTTGTCAATTTAGTTAAGTTTGGCAAGTTCAATGTGGCCAGAAAAGGGAGTCGTGGTGAACCTTGGGAATTCCATCTAGTGTGAGTGGGGTGCCCAAAGGTTTGAAAAGAATGAACTGGATTTTGAAAAACACCAAGTTTCCTAAAGTAACTCGTAGAGCGTACCAAACCAAAAGGTGCTCCTTGTGGTCCAGCAAAATTCGGAGTTTGACCAACTCCTGCCGAAAATGCTCCGTAACCAGTGAAGTTACCCCCTAATGAAGTGTTAAAAGGAGCTGATAGCCTTGATAAGTATTCCATGCGTTAGCAAAGGGTGGAAAATTATGAAACAAATTAACTAAAGAATATGGCACATTCCCTTGTTGGCCAGAATAAAATTGATTTCCATCTCCTATTCCACTAACCGCAAGGTTTTTCCAACTCTGGAATGGGTTATTACCTTGACCTGTAAAGGAAAAAGGCATTGACCGTACTGTTTGATTGGAGTGTGGTATATGACAACTTCCAAATGGGAAACCCTAAAAAGAAGCTGATCCACTCATCATGGATGTGGAGGCAGTCAATGGTATGTTCAAAGGAACTAAAGGAATCCCATGATATGATATTACATAAGGGATAAATCCAAAACCGGATGCAATATCCTGGGAAATTCCACTCATTGATGGAATGGAAGTAGACCCAAATTTAGCAGTGTTGGGAGTAATAGAAGGGATGGAAATGGTTCCTCTTCCTTGTACAGATATGGGAGTTTACACACTCTCAACACTTATCATAGATGTCATGCTTCCAAAAGTGGTCATTGAAGGAATAGATGGGTGTAAACGTGGGCTCGAAGGCCTACGAGTCAGGGTTCTGACATATAATAGAAAATATGGATGATTGGGAGGAAGAGGAGAATTCAGAGCCGCAACTGAATCTGAAAGCTCTTCAACATAGATATTATCTTCCAACTGAAAAAGTACTCAAGAAAGAACTGGTGTGTTCCTCTCTAACTCTCTACTGGTGCGAGTTCTATCTTGTGAATTAATGACACCAAGTGGAGGATCAATCTCTGATGTGCTTACTGCGACTTGTTGAAAACCACTGGCATAATTCCTCCTACGCCTTCTAGGAGAAGGGTTAGGACTCATAGGGGATAGCCCATGAAGTCTCTTAGGGTATTGAGATGGTCGATCAACCACTTTGAATTATTTAAAAGATCTACTTAAATACTCAAAAAATTATAAAGCTAGGCTAACTAGGAGCAAAGGACACTCACTAAAAAGTCCCTAAAGATATCAGCAATCAAACAACCCTCGAGTATTTCCACTCTGGGTGATTAGGACCAGACACAAAAACACAAGAAACTTAATAACAAGGGCCTTCCGAAAATAGATTGGGAAAATTGTGCCCAGGCCTACTTGCAAAGGTATCAAAGGTAGTTAGGCTGACCTCCTGACAACAGCGTTTGCCAATGCAAGAAACCAAGCTTCGCAAGGGTACCCTCTAGAAGTACTATTGAACGTGATACAATGTCAACCTCAAGTGCCACAGGATTCTACTCTGCAGCCACCTGTGTGATCCCTAAGATAAGCAACTATGGTCACCAACTCGTATTAGAAGTCGAGCAGATCAGTCGTGAGGCAGGATCTGACAAGTAAGAGAGGGGGTATCTCTCATCGTTATCTTCACTCTCCCTCATGCTTTACTCCCAGTTACAGAGCTTTCCCGGTCTCCCTAATGCTATTGGATTTTTTTCATTAATCAAACTTCTATGTTTTGTAATTTTGAGCGGCCTTCTAGAGTTAACTCTCCTCTCACCTAATCCAAGGCCCTACTAAACCTAAACTTGTTGGTGTATTCTGATGAAAACATAAAAGTTCTAGTTTATTTTAATTAATCGCTATATTTTAATGGATGTTCTTTAATTCAAGGGTAAATATGGGAGTGAAACCAATGATGTTTGTATAACGCAACAAAAATCAATGAAAAACTAACTACATGAATGTAGTCATTTTTTCTTTGATGAAAAGAGATCTCTGTACAAGTTCTACGAAACTTCTACAAAGAAAAGTACTTTTTCTCTTCTTTTCTTGAAACACACTTCACACACCCAAAAAATAAAAGACTATGAATGCTTTAACAATGCAAACTACCCTAATGCAAGATATAATGGAGATGCAAGATCCTAAATAACACTCAAAAGGAAAAAGAAATTGTTTATAACTAACAATGAGCCAACTTAAGTACTGAAGAGGATGCAAATTTTGAACACAAAATTCTCTCCAAATAAGAAGGAAAAATTGTAAAATGTCGCAATTCACTTTGAACAACAAAAAGAAACCATAAACCAAACTTGGCAAAAGAAAAACAAAAACAAATTTTTTTGAGAGCTTTTCTTTTTCAAAGAAGCAACCAAAACAACTTTTTGAAATCACCGAAATGCTATTAAAACTCAAAAGATCGAAAAAAGAGCACAAAGAGACTTTGCAAGTTACAAACTTGAAAATGAACGAAAACTTGAGCAAAAAGACTTGAACTTGTACAAAATGACCCAAATGGTAGCAAAGAGTTTGATAAACTGACCAAGAAGCCAGGAAAGAAATACTTCCAAAATCATCAAAAAGACTTTCAAAAAGCAAGAAAAACTATGAGGCCACAAAACAAAGGACAACAAAGAGAGTAGATTTGAAATCTGGGCTTGACACTGAAACCAAAAACAATCTTGTGTTCTGGAGGACCAGAACAATCAAGAACGTCAGGACGAAGTCTTGTGTGCCAAAACACAAATTACAAACTCGATAAAGAAGAAAACCTAGGCCACATCTTTTCAATCATGAAGAGGCTTTGAAATAGTAAGGTTGCAGGATGATTAAATTCTTCAGACAACAATTGACCACAAAAAGACTGAAAATAGCAGGAATCAAATCTAACTAGGTTGAAAGATTTGAAAAAAACAATTCAAAAATTTGCATACACGACTGTGTGCGAACACATGCCCCTAACACAGGAAACTCACGTATAAGCGAGTTCACCTTACAGAAGCAAGCATGTACACGTGATTGTAAACAAAGTAAAGAGTGTATACAAAGTTTTACAAGAAAAAATAGAAAACAAAGTTTGATCCAAAAGATCAGACTTGAGCTCTCGGACTCTAGTAGACCAAATAAAACTATAACCACAAGCAAACCAAAGACTAATCCCTGATTGAGAATGAACAACCCAATCCAGGAATAACAAGATTATTATCCCCAATGGAGTCGCCAATTCTGTTTTGGGTGAAAGCACCCCAGGGTTTTGGGTTAGAACCCCAACAGAGCAGAAGAAAACTACAAAAAGAAATACTCAAATAGATCAGGTAAGATGCTTATATTATTAAACTATGTAAGAGTGACCGTACCCATATTTCCTTCATTTGAGTAGGTCCTGCAGGGTTCAGACCGTCTGCAACTCCCGATGTTCTTCAAACCTGCAAATCATTCAATTTGAATGTACAAATCAATATAGAAGTAAAGCATATTCATGAAATTAACTTTATATCATATAAACAAATGATTGGTCATACATCAAAATGACATTCATATATGAATTAAAACATAATTGGATGCATAAACATAGTTAATTTCAGAAACAAGACAACATTTCGTTTATTGCAGCAAGCTATAAATAACATGGAGAGAATTCACTTGAGTCTTTCTCTGGCTCCAAGCAGAACCGTCCTCTAGATTCTTCCTATCCCAGCCTTCAAAAATCTTCTTCCATCACCAACACCATGATATCTCAAGGAAAAGGAAGGATATATATAATCAAGGAAACAAGGGTTTCCTTAAGCTTGGTGAAGTGCATGAGGCACATGTATTCATCAGACTCAGTTAGGGATAATCTCAGTATAATAACTCTATCTCTTCTCCTCCCCTTTAAGGTCTTCCCATAGAGGTCTATTTATACCTCTCCCAATTAGTTTTTTAGTTGGGAAATAGTTGGGCCAGGGAAAATAGGAGGTAATCAACAGGTAAAACCCGTGAACTCTGCCCAAAATTAAGGAATTGTTTTTTTCAAAGTGTTCTAATACATATGCGCAGGTTTGGTATTGATTGACCCACGTGTACACGCTTTTAGCTCAAAGCAAAGTAGTGTACAAGGAATAAAACAATGTTTTTTATGTATTTGTACTAAGTCTGGAAGGAGGGTTTTCCCTAGGTCATAAACAAAGCATCATTTATACCAAGAGTGGTAAATGGTGCTATAACACCAAGCCCCCATCGTCATATGTCCAACATATTATATACATCCTCCCTTTGTAACTCCCATGTGGGATCCTCGAGATGCAACTCTGTCTCTATTTCAATTTAAGTTCACATAAATGATTCCACTAGACTAGGCCAACCATAGATACTCATATGAAATCCAACATGTAAGTAGCTCCCACTCCATGCATTCAATCACCCAAATGGTCTCCACACCAGATGCTACATTTTTACTTGTTCTCTCGATGCCAATATATATGTGTACATAATTAGTTCAAGTTCCCTATAAATTTGTGATTACATTCAAGTGATAGAATTTAGGTTAGTACACAATCATGTCAAGGCAAGGTCTCTTACAATTTTCTATTACATGAAAATTGTTATCCTTTTATATATTAATAAATTTGTTTCAAATAATGAAACTACTTTCACTAAAATTGTGGCACCAACTATATAATTTCTAATGCCTAGCACCTTCTTGAGACTACCTTTTTTTCATCACTCTCTTATCAATCAGGAATTCTTTTAGATGAGATGGTAAACTGCATCACCTCAACTTTGTTTTTAGGTGAAATTTATGTGTATTACAAGCCATTTGCCTAAGTATAGAAAACTACAACAACATCCATTGCACATGGTTAATTAAGTATTTCCTTTGATTTCCAAATTGGTATCTATGATGACCCTTAGATGACCTCTCTTGGTTGTAAGAATTTGCATGCATCACAAAAACTAAACAATACAATTCTTAATGTAGTTATTAAAAAAATTTGCATTAATTTCTTTAAAAGAAAATTAAAATTGTGTGTATATCATTTTGTCTATCTAATATCATAGCAAGGTTATGGTTTTTATAGAAAGTTGAGAAGCTTAATTTTATGGGTTCCTTGTAAATCGTTAGGGAAAATAAGTAAATCTATATTATATTCAGGGAAAATGTGACAACAACATTAGTCTGACCAGAAGTCTTGATTCATGCTCTACATTCTACCTGGGATCCCTTGGATAGGTAGTGCATATGTTACCTCATTAGTGCCTAGGATTAGTTTCAAAATCTCATTTTTTAAGTTATCTAGGTTAGCTTCTAGGGACATCTTGTGACACAAATTTTACTATGAATAATGTAGTGTGGGGAGGAGTAGTCTCCCCTATCCTTCTACAAGAAATATTAAGGTACTAAATGAAGTAATCCAACCTTATGTTTTACCAAAAGAATTATAAAATTTTGCAACTTAAGAGAATCTTTACAAGCACATGGAGATTTAAGAAATCAAGGGATCATGAACGTTAAAAACTCTAGGTACTTTAAGCTAAGAATAAGATATGTTTTGGCTCTAAGATCAGAATTAGAAACAACAGGATGGAACATGAAATATACACAACCCATTAAATCACACTACAACTCTATAACAATATCCTAAAATATTAAAATTGTTTCTTTGCCATATTTTATTCGTGGAATTTGTTGATTGTTTTAGAAGCCAACAATAGGGAAGGGAGTCTACCCAATGTGAAGACCCAAATAGACCCAACATTGTTTGGAGTAGTAGCCCCAACCAACATACAATCAAGGAAAATTTTAAGGATGGAAAATTTTGTTGAAGTTTAAAAACATTGGCGAATCTCACTAATACATAATATGCAAACTATAAAATATTTATTGATATATTTGTAAAATTATTCAAATTTATAATGCTTTTATATATAGCCTTTATATAATGTTGGTGATTTTTAAGGTAAAATAATTTTATATTCTAAAATTTAGGTGAATCGTCTTTTATAAAATTGGAAATTGGCGAATCATTTTTGTGGAAAAATCATGGAAAATTAGCTCACTTGGCGAACATTAGCCCCTAAAATTTTACAATTGGTTGCCAAATCAGTGGTCTCAAAGATATGTATTGGCAACAATGAACACATAAGATGCATATGCGTGGATTTAGTGATAGCAAGTGTATGGAATTTGTGAGATATCAAATGTAATGTACGAAAGATTCGTTCACATCAAAGAGAAATAATTCAGGATATCATATACCTCAACTGACTCCAAATATATTTTTTTCATTTATATCTATACTCTCCAAATGCATTTACATCATAACTATTTCAGGTAAACGGTTGGTTATATTTGACGTCCCATACTTAATGGAAAACATAACCTAAAATAAATACTTCCTCCACTTCAGGGTTTCAAGCTCTTCATGGTTTATTAAAATTCCTTTGGTGGTGTCACTATTTCTCGCTACTCCCTTGTTCATATGACCCCTCCCTTAGTGGTTGTTAGTGTCTATATCATAGATTGTTTATAATATTTATGTGTTGATATTTATATTAAATTGATATCACTTAGGGTAGTGATATGGAAAAAATAACATGTATGGTCACATATCTTATCTTTGACATTATCTAACCTATGCTCTGTGGTGTATGTGGTGTATGTGCCTTCGATCTACACACCCAATTAACATAACTACTATGATGCCCACATTTCACCTATTGCACTTTGAGTTTTAATGATTCTTTATATGTACCCCTATTAAGTCATAAAAGAGGGCACATTTGGGTGAATGTGTGGCAAAATTTCCTTATGCCATGTCCACTCCACCTACACATCACATGGATTAGGGATGGGAATGGTATTGGTTTTCGTTAGACGCTCAAAACCACTCGAGGTGATCCAATGGAGGTCATTCTTATCCATCAAACCTGAACCTTTATTCTTTATTTTTTCCTAAGGTATGCTGACGTTTTTTTTGTTGTCTTGCTCTTAGCCGAACGAGAGAAATTTGTGGTCACCATGTATGCCGGCAGGTGGGGTTTCAATGGAGCTAAATTTGACATAATCTTGTGCAGGTGTCAATTCCCTAAAACTTCATTATTCCCATTGGATCTAAGTCCTTATATAGCCCCCTATCGTAGTCTGGGTTCGTTTTAAAATGGGTTTACCTCTGAATTTGAGAGGTGTTCATTTCCCACCTGTTAGAAGGAGAAACCTATGTACAGGTAAAGTGATCCATCTTGTTGGTCCAGTGTGATTAGTATTAAGGTATTTATGGATTGTTTCTTTGCTAATGAACATTGGTTTTTCTGTTGTAGAGGTTACACTACCACCCTGAGTTCGAAAATTTCAGGTTTCTATAAACTTCAAATCACATTGCTGGTGGTTTTACATACACTCGTAGGTATTCTCTAACTTTTGCTACTTATTTACATTACTGAATTTTCCCTGCTTACGATGGTTACCTTTCTAAGAAATGTTCATGTTTACAGGGGTAACCTGATCGATAGTAAAAGATGCATTATTCTGCAGCCAGAGATGCTCCAACAAATCTATTCCCCTTGCTCGAAAAAACATTGGGTAGCTATTGAATCCCCTCTACCCACTTTATCTTTCCCATGAGGGAATGGTACTCTTTTTATGTTTAACACCAATCTAATATTCGTTTTTTAGGTAAAATTATCCTCTGAAGGAGATTCCCTAATTCCTGTTGACCATGTGTGTCCAGCTCCAAATCTGCATTTTGGCCTTTGGTAAAATTCTTAACATTTTTGTTTTCTTATTTTTCCACAAGGGTTTCTTTTATTGTTCCGACAGCGGTAGAATTTTGTTTACTTCCATGCTATGGAAACGCTTGATTCACTAGCTAACTGTACTATTATTTTCATGTAATTTCCAGAGATGCCATGACATTATTCATGACACAATTAAGCCATTCATTCTCGTTAATATTATTAGAAAAAGCCTAAATATATTTTCAATATCTCTCGATTTTACTATACTATGTTCTATTTCATTCCCTTATTTGTGCCTTCCTCTTGGTTTGTAGGTATGGTGATTACCTTATTTTGTGCATTTCTCCATATTTCCAACTATGCGCTAACTTCAACCTCTAATGGTTCACTACCCTACTATAGGTTGGTTACATGTCCACTTTCGTTAAGGAAACATTCGAGTGTATAATTGTTGGGATTCCTCTTTCATCTTTAGCATTCAGTTAAGAGTGCCTTATGATTGGGCCAGTGGTTTAGTTAGAAGATAGTCTTGTCCCATTTAATGGACCTATACTTTTGTAATTTCAGGGTTATACCCCTAGTATAATTTATTATTAACGACTAATAAACTTCCTACTGAATTCTGTAATTTTCATTGTTGCATGATAATTAATTGTGTATAGTTTTTCCTTATCGTGAAAGAAGTAATTGTGATTTTTTGTTATTCATGTTTGCTGGTTAAATGTGTATACATGCACTATCATAACTCAATTTTTTGTCACTGAGTGTTAAGTCATGGCCCGGTATATATATTGGTCATTGTTTCATATATTTTGTCAGTTCGCTTTGCTTGTGATTACAGTGATATATTGTTCCTCATAGCTTCATATATTATTGATAATTTAAAAAGTGTATTTTAAGTTAATTAGAATGTGGAAATACACAGTAGATTTAATATTTTGTATCGAATGATTCTTAACTCCAACAACCAGGAGATATAAAATTTATATTAACTATTTTTCATGAGAGTAAAACTACTTAGATTAGAATGCCTTTCCTTTATATGGAAAATATAACAATCAATTCCATTCAGAACTAGTTTTTCTCTATTATGATTTGCTTCCGTATTATTTATGTTTCCTTTCTACAATCATTAGTCATATAAAGACCCATCACTTGTATGACTGTACTGGGATGACTTAAGTTTATGTTTTGCGCCTTGAGCTCTGTATTAGGTAAATTGCTACACGGTTCTATTTATATTCAATCTTGGTTGTGAATCTTATTTATAAATTTAAAATAAACATAGAGTCCTGAAATTAGGAGCTCTACTTCCCAATTTATTTATGGTTTTACTTTTTCTGTTCATGAATAGAGATAAGAGTCACTTTGCTAGTATGAAATTCCTAACTCGCCCTAAATTTTATCTCATCATACTTCGAATTCTCAGCATGACACTATACACAGTCTATTGGCAGTAATGAAAATATTACTCATTCAATTTATCTTCTTGCCAGTAGGTAGAAAATCACTACCAGTAGGTAGGAAATTAGTGCTAGCAAGTAGAAAATCAATTTATTTACATGTTAACTCTCTCTATGATTTTCTATCCTAGTAAAGTTCGTCCGTAATCACTGGACTGTTATTAATGAATGTAAAATTTGTGTAGTGAGAAATATAGCATGCCCATAAACAGTAGTTACATATGATAGAATTTTCTCTGACCCATTTCTAATATATGTTAGAACCTAATCAAAATTTATGAATTTTGAGTGTAAGATTCTCAATCCTACTTGGTCATTTTTCACTATATCCGCGTATCGTAACTTAAACAGTTTATTCTTCTAAAAAGAATCTTTAATCAAATCTAAATAATTCAATACTGGTAGACTTCATCAAATCCTGATGATGAACCATAGAGGTTGGTTCGAAACATTAATACAAAAAACATGAATGTGATAACTTCGAAAGACATCAGCACACCCAATGCAGATTACAGAAGCCTCAAATCTATTATTCATGAAATCCGCTGATATATTTATTAAAAGAATCTATGTATTTTTTCAATTGCATGCGTTACTCATTAGAAGCATTGATCATTTGAGATACCTCTATAATTTGGTACTAACACTTTTCACAACTGTCATTGTACAAAATATCATTCGTCTCGTAATAACTTCAACAGTAAGCATGGATACAATAAACACACATCAACGAGAAATTCTAACTGTAATCAACCAAATTATCCTTGAAAGAACGATTTACCACCCAGTCATGAACCATCAGCTCTAGTTCTCCCCTGAGCTGAGATATTTTCGTCTAGAATCAACAACCCCCCTTTGTGATTCTTGGTCAAGGTATTTTATGCCTTACTTCCCTCGTAGACTTTTCTTAATGATGTCACGCTTTCTAGGATCTTCCAACCCCATAGCCTAGGTTTTTTCTTTATTTTTTCTGAAAAAGTATCCTCCTTTTTCGTTAAAGCTCGTGTTTCTCTCCCACGGTGCTTTATTCACCCACTACCCAGTGTTTTGGCCTCACTGAGTGATTTAATAGATTTTTCTCTCCCAATCATATTAAATCTTACTAAATGACCCCTAGGGACTTTTGGGAGTAATTTGAGGGAATTTTGTCCAATGCTATCCATCCTCATTATATTTCGGATCTGGATAATCATCTCATTAACTCAAGTGTTCCTTTCCAAGTAATATTCCAATTCCTTTTATTATCAAAATCTATTTATTACATCATCATATTTATCTCAAATTGAGTTGATTTATGAATTTCTAGCAATTATTAAAATTATTTCATTCTACTAAAACTAGCTCATTATATTTAAAGGATATTCACATGAGTATAGATGGATATTACATATTCCCCCTCTAAAAAAAATAACATCATCCTATGTGTTTACTCTTTCTTTGCATCATCTAAGAATAACACTGGTTATGCATCCTTCATTATGACCTCTTGTTCCCAATTAGCCTACTCGAGTGTAAAGTTCCTCCACTTCACTTTAACCTGAGTCATGACTCAATTCAAGAGTTCGATCTCTTTCCAATCTAGAATAGAGAGTGGTTCTAAGAGAAAATATTCTTTGGGTTCGACCTATGTCAAATTCTAGTCAATGACATGAGAAGGATCATGAATACATTTTATTAATAATGATACATGAAACACATTATGAACTTTAATATGACTAGGGAGAGCCAGTTGTTATGCCACTAGACCAACTTAGTCGAAAATTTCAAAAGGCCTACAGAATTGTGGTGCTAACTTGACACATCTCCTAGTTTTAAGAGTACTTTTTCTTGGTTTTACAACCAACTATACATGATCCCCAACCTTAAATTCTCTATGAGTCCTTTTCCTGATGGCATAACTTTTAATTTTGTCGTGTTATTTGAATGTTCGGTCTAATCTTTCATACTATCTGTTGCATTTCTTATAAAGCTTCAAGACCCAATATTAATATGTCTTCTGGTTGACCCCAACTACGTGGTTTATGCCACTTCCTACCATATAAGGCTTCAAAATGGCTCATTTTGATGGAATATCGGTATTTTTTATTATATGAAAATTCTTCCAAATACAAAACATCCTCCCATTTAGTGGATTTTTCCATTACATACATGTGTAACATATCTTCTAAGATTTGATTCACCCTTTATTTTTATCCATTAGTTTGAGGATGATAGGTAGTAATAAAATTTAATTGGGTTCCCATGCCCCCAAACAGAGCTCTCCAAAATTTTGAGGTAGATTTAGCATCACTATTAGACACTATCATTTTTTTCATACCATGTAGCCGGAAAATCTCTTTCATGAAAATGTTTGTAACTCGTGCAATTCTAAAAGTAGACTGCACTAGTATAATGTGTGTTGTTTTAGTCAAGGTGTCTACTACCACCATGATGGAATCATGTTGATGCTTTGTTCTGAGTAAACCTGTCATATAATTCATTGAGATCACCTCCCATTTCCATTCAGGATTGCGTAGTGGATTTAGTAATCCTATAGGGTGTTGATGTTCCACTTTTACCTGTTGACACTCTAAGCATTTTTCCAAATATTATGCTACATCATTTTTTGTGCATGGCCAAAACAAATTTTTCCTTAGTGTTGTTACTATTCAATAGTATCCTGGGTGATCAGCATATGGTCTCTTATGATATTCATCCAATATCATATGTTTCAACGTGGCCATATGAGGATTATACAATCTCTTCTGGTAAGTTAATGATTTTTTAGTGTTTCCAGCATATCCAACAACTTCATTTTTCTGCAATTCTATTGTATTTCCTGATATTGAGGATGTTTTTGTATTTCTTATTCAATTTTCTCCCCAAAATATGTACTAGTGTTTCTCACGGAACTGCCTACTATAGCATGGGCAAGTCTACTTAGAGAATCTACAATTTTATTTTCCTTTCCTTTTATTTGTTTCATATCAAATTCAAACTCGCTAAGAAAAACTAGCCATCTTGCCTGCCTAGCATTTAAGTCAGGCTGAATAAAGAAGTATTTCAAAATGATATGGTCAGTTACCAACATAAACTTCTTTCCCAATAAATAGTGCCTCCACATTTTGAGAGCATGTATTATCGTTGTGAATTCTAGATAATATACATCATAATTTTGTTCATTTTTTCAATTTTCAGGGTTCATAGTCTATTACTGCATTATCTTGCATTAACACACCCCAAGTCCTTCCAAACAAGCATCAATACAAACGGTAAATTCCTTATTTGGAACTGATATTTTTAATATAGGGGTTTTTATTAACAATTTTTTTAGTTTATCAAATATTTCTTGGCATTTTGTTGTCCATTCTAACATTATTCCTTTTTTCTGTAAGGAGCTAATGGGGTAAGCTAACTTTGAAAATCCCTCTACAAATCTTCGGTAATACCCAACAATTCCCATAAATGAGGGGCTTGCTGGTAGATCTTTAGGTATAAGCCAATTCATGATAGCCTTAACCTTTTTAGGGTCTACAACCAATCCTTATTTGGAAATAATGTGGCCTAAGTACTAAATTTTATTTTTGTAAAACTCACTTTTGCTAAGTTTGGCATAAAGTTGATGTTCTCTTAATGTCTCTAATACAAGTATGAGATGTTCTTGAAATTCCTCTTCATATTTAGAGTACACTAGGATGTCATCTATGAATATTAACACAAATATGTTAAGATAATTGTGAAGGATACTATTCATTAGACACATGAATGTTGTTGGTGCGTTAGTGAGACCAAATGGTAACACTACAAACTCATAATGTCCATGTTGAGTCTGAAAATATGTCATGTGGATATCTGCATCTTTTATCCACAATTGATGGCAACCAGTTCTTAAATCAATTTTTGAAAAGACAGTTACTCGACTTACCTGATCGAACAGGTCATCAATTCAGGGAAATGGGTATTTATTTTTTATAGTTACCTCGTTTCACTATCTATAGTCGATGTACATTCTAAATGTGCCATCTTCTTTCTTAACTAATAGCACAGGCCCCCCATAATGTGATACAGTAGGTCTAATATAGCCCTTATCCAACAGTTCTTCTAACTGCAATCTCAATTCTAACGATTCTAGTATACACATCATGTACGTGGCTCTAGACACAACAGTAGCACCTGGTACAAGATTGATAGAGAAATCTATATCTCTATGAGGCAGTGACTGAAGAATTTCCTTTGGAAAAAACATCTGGAAATTTTCTTATAATTGGTATATTTTCTAACCTTTCTTTTTTTGCTTATTGTTCATTTATTTCCACATGCACCATATACACTTGACATCATTTTCTTGTCGTCTCTTTTAACTGTAATGCTGAGATTTTCCTGATTGATATTGGTTTTGTTTTTCCTCTTATTAGTCTTGGTTATCCATTTTGATCTACACAACTTACAATTTTTTCGAAATAGTTGATGACAACTCTTTGATTTTCCATCCAATCCATCCCAATTAGTACAATATATGATCCTAGAGGTAGAATATTTAGATTCACTATAGTGGAATAACCATTCAAGTTAACATAACATTGTTTTAATGGATGTTTTAGTCTTTGTTTGGTACCAGTTTCCAATTGTACCAGCCATGCATTTTAGAACTTTTCAAATAATAATTTACATTTTCCCACAATTTGGGTGTGAATATACCTTAAGCTAACACCCTGATCAATTAAAATAAATACATATTGGTTTTGGATGGTACCTTCTATTTCAATCATGGTGCCTTGATGTTCAGCTTGTCTATCTTCTAGTGCTACAATAATTTTGGGAATGTTTTTGGCTACATCATTTACTGTCCTTGCTTCATGTACTATTTGAACATTTTAAATTGATCTTGGATCATGTTGACAGTCCCATAGCAGATCTGGTTAGCCACAATACCAACACTTTAGTGGTTACCTTTATTTTCCTATTACACTCTTTTTGTTGCTTAGTTGCATGGCGTGGACCCAACATGTGACTGAGCTGGTTGATTCTCACTTCCTTTATTAAACGTATCCTTATGTTGTTCCTTACACTACTATTTATAATAGGGAGGCTTCTTTATTTTTATATTCATAGCAACTTTTATTTTATCTTTATTTTTCCATGGTTTTGTTCCTTTATTTCTATTTTTGATCCATTGATAGAATAATCTAGCTCTCCTTATAGCCTCATCCATTGTTTTAGGATTGTCGAATTCAATCCTTTCTTTGTAAGATGTTGGTAATCAATTCAAAAATATCTGTACTTTTTCTTTCTCCTCTTTACTATAAGGAACATATCATAGTAAGTTTGTAAATTTCGTTACAAACCTGTCTATGGTAAATTGTCCTAAGTTTAGTCTATGGAATTCCTTAGCAAGGTCATCATAATATCATTCTTTCAAGTACCAGGATTTAAAACACTTCTGAAATTCCTCCCACAAAACTATCTTCTCTTCTATTAAATGTATACTTTTAATTTGTTCACACCACATAGTGGCTTTGCCCTGTAACTAGTATTTCAACAATTGGGCCTTCAAATATATTTTCATATTTATACATTTCAAATTATTTGATCACGTTCATCATCCATGCTTCCGCATCTTCCTTCCTTTCCCCATCAAAAGTAAGGGGTTTAATTTTCCAAAATTCTCCCTACAACTCCACACTTTTCTTTTCCTTATGAGATTGTTAACATGTTATATCAGATTCTTTAGCAGTTCTAGATTTACCTGACTTTGTTTCTTCCTCCTTCCATTTCAATCTTTCTAGTACGACACTTGTATTGATGGATTTCTCCATCAATTCCCTTATTATGTGTTCCTACTCTTCACTTTCTTTGAACAACCGTTCATTTCTTTTCCACAGATGAGTCAGATCTTCTTGCATATTTTTCATCATTTCCATTAATTGAGAAGTTGGTGTAGTGATACCTTCTCCTAATTCCACATATAACTTTCCTACGTAGGTTATGGGTGGATGATATTTTGCAGTCATTTTGTGCGATCTGCTTCACTTATGTACCTTAAAGACCAGTACAAGCTACTATGAGAATTTCTGTAGCAACATTTAAAAACAATTAATTTATTTATTTTTTTCCAATCAGTGATGTACCATTGTAGGCACAGTGTTTTGGACTGGGCTCTGTTATCACTTCGAATATACCTCAATTGACTCCAGATATATATATTTTTTTCATTTATGTATATACTCTCTAGATTCATTTAAGTGTTAGCTATTTTAGGTAAATGGTTAGTTACGTTTGATGTCCCATACTTAATGGAAAACATATCCTAAAATAATTATTTCTTGCACTTCAGGCTGTCAAGCTCTTCATGGTTATATTAAAATTCCTTTAGTGATGCGACTTTTTCTCTGCTACTCCCATGTTCATATGACTCCTACCTTAGTGTTTGTTAGTGTCTATATCATATATTCTTTATAATATTTATGTGTTGATATTTATATTACATTGATATCGTTTAGGGTAGTGATATGGCACAACTTTCATGTATGGTCGCATATCTTATCTTTGACATTATCTAACTTATTCTCTATGGTGCACGTGCCTCCGTTCTACACACCAGGTTAACTTAACTACTGTGATGCCCACATTTCACCTATTACACGTTCAGTTTTAATGATTCTTTATATGCACCCCTGTTAAGTCATAAAAGAGGGTACAGTTGGGTGGCTGTGTGGAAACTGTCATTCTACCACGTCCACTCCTCCACCTACGTGTCACATGGATCAGGGAAAGTCATCGTATTGGTTTTCATTTGACGCTCCAAATCATGTGAGGTTATCCAAAGGAGGCCATTCTTCTCCATCAAACCATAAACTTTAGTCGTTTCCTTTATTCTGTCCTAAGGTGCGCCGACGTTTCTTTTGTTGTCCCGCTCTTACCCAAATGAGAGAAATTCATGGTTACCAGGTATGTAGGTAGGTGTGGTTTCAATGGAGGTAAATTCGAAAGGATCTAGTGCAGATTTCAATTCCCTAAAATTCCATTATGCTTGTTGGAGCTAAATCCTTATATGGCACCCTATCGTAATCTGGGGTCATTTTAAAATGCATTTAGCTCTAATTCCAAAGGCGTTTCTTGCCCATATGTGATAACGAGTAGCTTATGTAGATGTAAAGTGATCCATCTTGTTGGTCGAGTGTGGTCAGTATTAAGGTATCTATAGATTTATTATTTGCTAATAAATGTTGATTGTTTGTTGTAGAGGTTATGCAGTTTGAAAATGCTAGGTTTCTATATACTATGAATCACATTGTTGGTGGTTTGACATATGTGGTGGTTATTCTCTAGCTTTTGTTACTTATTACATTACTGGATGTTCCCAACATAAAAGGGTTCCCTTTCTAAGATAATGTTACCAGTTACAGAGGTAACTTTATCGACCAGGAGATATAAAATTTATATTAACTGTTTTTCATGAGCATAAATTTTCCTATTTAGATTTGACTGACATCCCTTAATATGGAAAATATAACAATCAATTCCATTAAGAACTAGTTTTTCATTGTTATGATTTCCTTATGTATTATTTACGTTTTACCTTAAGCTCTGCCTTATGTAAATTGTTACCCATTTTTATTTATAGTCAACATTTGTTGTCAGTCTTATTTATAAAGTTGAAATAAACATAGACTCTCGAAATTAGGAGCTCTACCTCCCAATTTATTTATGGTTTTCCTTTTTATGTTCATGAATAGTGATAAGGGTCACTTTTCTAGTATGAAATTTGTAGCTCGCCATGAATTTTATCTCGTCATACTTCGAATTCTGGTCATGTTACTTTAGCACTCAATTGGAAGTAATGAGAATATTCTCATTCATTTTATCTTCCTACTAGTAGGTATAAAATCAGTACTAGCAGGTAGGAAATCACTGCTAGCAAGTAGAAAATCAGTTTATTTACATCTTAACTCTCTTTATGATTTTCTATACTAGTAACATATAATTCATCATTAATCACCAGAATGTTATTAATGAATGCAAAATTTGTGTAGTGAAAACTCTAGAATTCCCATAAGTAGTAGCTCCATATGATAGACTTTTCCTTAGCCATTTCTAATATATGTTAGAACCTGATCAGACATTATGAATTTCGAGCATAAGATTCTCAATCCTACTTGTTCATGTTTCACTACTCTATCTGTGTGTAGAAAAATATACAATTTATTCTTATAAACAAATTCTTTAATCAAATCTAAATAATTCAATATTGGTAGACTTCATCAATTTTGCTGATATACTTATTAAAAAATTCTAAGTATTTAAATAATTGTATGCTTACTCATTAGAAGCACTGATAATCCAAGATACCTCTATAATTTGATACTAACATTATTCACAACCATCATTGTACAAAATATCATTCATCTCGTAATAAATTCAATAGTAAGAATGGATATAATAAACACACATCAACCATAAATTTTGATTGTAATCAACTAGGTTATCTTGGAAAGAGCGATTTTCCACCCAACCATGAACCGTAACCTATAGTGCCCCCCCCAATTGAGATATTTTGCTCCAAAATTAACAACCCCTCTTTGGGATTTTTGGTTGAGGTATTTTATGCCTTGCTTCCCTAGTAGGATTTCCTTAGTGACGTTCCTCTTTCTAGGGTATGCCAACCCCATAGCCTAGGATTTTTCTTTATGTTTTCTAAAAAGGTATCCTCTATTTTCATTAAATCCCACCTTTCTCTCCCGCAGTGCTTTATTCACCCACTACTCATTGTTTTTTCCTCACTGAGTGATTTAATTGATTTTTCTCCCAATCATATTAGATATTACTAAATGATCGCTAGCAATTTTTAGGAGAAATTTGAGGGAAGCTTGTCCAATCCTATCCATCCTCATTGAATGTCATATCTGGGTAATGATCTTATTAACTCAAGTGTTCCTTCCGAAGTAATATTCTATTTCCTTTTATTATCAAAATTTATTTATTACATCATCATATTTATCTCAAATTGAGTTTATTTATGATTTTCTAGTCATTACTATAAATATTCCATTCTACTAAAAGTATTTCATTCTATTTAAAGGATATTTACAGGAGTACAGAGGGGTATTACATATTCCCCCTCTAAAAAAACTAACGTCATCCTCCGCTTTTATTCTTTCTCCGCATCATCTAAGAATAACATTGAGTAAACATCCTTCATGATGTCATCCCATTCCCAAGTAGCCTCCTCAACTGTAAAGTGCCTACACTACACTTTAACTTGAGTGATGACTCGATTCCAAAGAATGGTCTCTTTCCGATCCAAACTACAGAGTGGATCTGGTAGAAAATCTCTTTCAGGTTCCACTTGTATCAAATTCCAATCAATTACATGAGAAGAATCATGAATATATTTTTTTGTTAATGATACCTGAATGACATTATGAACGTTAATATGATTAGGAAGAGCCAACTCATATGCCACTCAACTGTCTCGGTTCAAAATTTCAAATGGCCTAGAGAATCGTGCTGCTAACTTGGCACAAATACTAGTTCTGAGAGTACTTTTTTGGGTTTTTCCCACCAATATAAATGAACCCGAACCTTAATTTCTCTATGAGTCATTTTGTTGTCAGCATAACTTTTTTGTCTATCTTCTATTGTTTTAATATTCTGTGTAGCGTTTCATACTATCTGTTCCATTTCTTGCAAAGCTTTAGGACCCAATATTAATTTGTCTTCTGGTTGATCCTAGCTAAGTGGCATATGACACTTCCTACCATACAAAGCTTCAAAATGGCTCAGTTTTATGGAAGATTGGTAGTTTTTATTATAGTCAAATTCTGCCAAATGCAGAAAATCCTCCTATTTATTGGGTCTATAGATTACATCCATGCGTAGATATCTTCTAATAGTTTATTTACCCTTCTGGTTTGTCCATCCATTTAAGGGTAGTAGGCAGTACTAAAATTTAATTGGGTTCCCATGCCCCCAAACAAAGCTCTCCAAAATTTTGAGGTAAATTTAGCATCTCTATAGGACACTATCATTTTTTGTATACCATGTAGCCGGAAAATCTCTTTCATGAAAATGTTTGCAGCCTATGCAGTTCCAAACATAGACTGCACTGGTATAAATTGTGTTGGTTTAATCAAGTGTCTACTACCACCATGATGGAATTGGGTTTATCCTTTATTGGAGGTAAACCTGTAATAAAATCCATTGAGATCACCTCCCACTTCCAATCCAGAATGGGTAGTGGATTTGGTAATCCTACAAGGTGTTCAAGTTCGACTTTTACCTGTTGATACTTTAAGCATTTTTCCAGATATTTTGCTACATCATTTTTCATGGCTGGCCAAAACAATTTTTTCCTTAATGATGTTACCATTTTCTGGTATCTTGGATGACCAACATATGGTATCTTATGATATTCATCCAATATCATATGTTTCGACATGCCCATATTAGGATTATACAATATGTTTTATTAAGTTAATAATTTTTCAATATTTTCAGCATATACAGGGACTTCTTTTTGTTGCACTTTTTGTTGTATTTCTTGATATTGAGGATCTTGTTATATTTCCTATTTAATTTTCTCCCCAAAATTTGTACTAGTGCTACTCACAGAAATTCCTACTAAAGCATGGACATGTTAGAGTGTTTGCAATTTTATTTTCCTTTCATTTTATGTGTTTTATATCAAATTCAAACTCACTAAGAAAAGCTATCCATCTTTCTTCCCTAGAATTTTAGTTAGGATAAATAAAGAAGTATTTCAAACAGATACAGTCAGTTACCAACAAAAACTTATTTCCCAATAAATAGTACCCCCACATTTTGAGAGTGTGTATTACTGTTGCCAATTCTAGATCATATACAACATAATTATGTTCATGTTTTCTCAGTTTTATGGATTCATAGGCTATTACATTATCTTACATTAGCACACCCTTATGTCCTTCCAAACAAGCATAAGTAAAAACGATAAATTCCTTATTTGGATATGATATTCTTAATATAGGGGATGTTTGTTGAGTAGTAAAAAGGGTCTTTTTCACCTCTATTTACCCTACATTAATTGTCAATCCAGGAACAGTTTGTTATCTCAAAGATTGTACTCAGTTTGAGGTGGTCATTTGTCAGAGTAATGCTAGTAGTATAGTGATCTTAATACAAGAGTAAGCAGATGCTTGGAATAAAATCTACTTACAAAAAGAAACCTAAAACTCAAATCATGAATTCAGAAAGCTACAACCATTTATCAGTAAAGGGTACATTAATAGTAACTCTTCCCTCTGTAAACTGATGCAATTAAAAAGAAATCAAGGAAAAGATCATCAATCTGGGAACTAGACAACATATGTCAATGTTCACTACAATCTCAGATCGTTCTGCACACCAAAGCGATGATAACTCAAATGACAAGAAATGGAACAACAACTAATTTTATAAACAGGATTGAATAGCAAAACCTTAACCTATAGAATGAATGCAACAGTAATTATATCCTACAAGAATTAAGTAACAATATTTACATTAGAGATGAATTGAATCAACAAACAGAAATAGAACAACAAACTAATGGAAATAAAATATAGAACATCAACTTAAATCAAATATAAATGTAGAGAAAACCAGATTAAACACACGACACTCTTAATGTTGAAAGGAACCATAATCTGAGCTTTGATACAACAAGTATGAACCATAGTTATAAAGGAACAACAATCCTGAATGAACAACAATCACGTTTTAGGAATAAACCATAGATAAATACAGTGGTATCGATTTAGGAATATATAGCACTGTTACTCTGTAATCGAACAGAAATGGTAATCTGTAAGGAACATCAATGTTATATCAATTGTTAAAAGGGATAGCAATGCCATATAAATTTAGAATGAATAACATAGCATTCTTGTTGCAGAGAATAACATTACTTAGTCAAGTATAGACGAAATATAACAGACCCGATATGTAAAACAACAAGGCGCGTCAGATTACTGAACAGAGTGAATAGAAGAGATCAAACCAGACATGAATCGGAAATAATGGTACAGGAGCAAGTGATCCACTAGGGCGAGTCCCTTAGCCTCTAGGGACACACTACTTAAGGTTACTCCAGAATCAAAGATAGAATGACAAGAAGATTTATATATTAAAACATCAAAATATTGTTACAATGAATCGCTCTTCAAAGAGAGTTGATGATCAACGTTTTAAGTACAAAGGAGAATTTCATAAAAATAACAATAGTCCATCCCCTGGGTGAGCAGTGTTGCCCCTTCTTATAACAGTCAAGCGGAGATACCAACGATACAGAAAATCGTTAAGGTAGGGATCCCTCAGGATCAAAGGATCCTGAGGGATTCGCCAAACTATTAGTTCTCAGTTATCCTCTTGTTCTCTTGTGCCGATTTGGTATCTCCTTTTCGTTTTCTTGGTTGATGCGCTCCAATTTAGATCGCCTTGTTTGAATGTGGTTCCCTCTCAAAGGGATAGTAGTTAAATTTGTCTTGCCTTTTCCTTTGGGATGACAATCTTTCGTTTTCTCCTCTTTCTGCATAGAAGAAGGGTAATTATTAGTTATTTCACATTGCATATAAATCTTCTAGATTTTATCATAATCTCTTATAATATACCTAGTTCATGATGTAAAGAGGTTATGAGTTTTAAAGAAAAGATGACAAAATAAATCATAATAACATACATTCTCCAGTGCTCAACAATGTTGTTAACAATCGTTTCAGTTTATCAAAGCTTTCTTAGCATTTGGCGATACATTCAAACTTTTTTCGTTTTTTCTTCAACGAGTTGATGGGGTAAGCTAACCTTGAAAATCCCTCTACAAATATTTGGTAATGCCTAAAAATTCCCATAAATGAGCGAAATCATGACACATCTTTATGTATAGGGAAATTCATGATAGCCTTAACCTTTTCAGGGTCTACAACTAATCCTTCTTTCGCAATAATGTGACCTAAGTACTGAATTTTATTTTTATGAAACTCACATTTTTTGAGTTTTGCATAAAGTTGATGTCCTCTTAACCTCTGTAATACAAATATAAGATGTTCTTGATGTTCCTCTTCATATTTAGAGTACAATAGGATGTCATCTATGAATACTAACAAAAAATTGTCAAGATATTTGTGAAGGATACTATTCATTAGATACATGAAAGTTGTTAGTGTGTTATTGAGACCAAAGGGTAACATACAAACTCATAATTTTCATACCAAGTCTAAAAATTTATGTTGTGGATATCTTCATTGTTTATCTTCAATTGATGGTAACCTGCTCTTATATCAATTTTTTGAAAGACACTTTCTCCCCTAACCTGATCGAACATGTCATCAATTTGGGGAAGTGGGTATTTATTTTTGATAATTAACTTGTTTAACTATTTATAGTTGATGCACATTTTAAATGTACCATCTTTTTTCTAAACAAATAGTACAAGGACACCCAACATGATACACTAGGTCTGATATAGCCCTTACCCAAAAGTTCTTGTAACTACAATTTCAATTCTAACAGTGTTGGTATACTCATTATGTATAGGGCTTTAGACACAAGGGTAGCACCTAGTACATGATCGATAGAGAAATCTATATCTCTACGAGGGGGTAGATGAGGAATTTCCTATGGAAATTCTCTTATAACTGATATATTTTCTAACCTTTCTTTTTATACTTGTTGTTCATTTATTTCCACATGCACCATATACACTTGACATCCTTTTCTCACTGCCTGTTTTAACATTAATGCAGAAATTTACTTGATTGATATTGGTTTTTCTTTTCCTCTTATTAGTCTTGGTTGTCCATTTTGGACTACAAATCTTACATTTTTTTCTAAACACTTGATGAAAACTCCCTACTTTTATATTCAACCCATCCCAATTAGTACATCATATGGTCCTAGAGCAAGAATATTTAGATTTACTGTAGTTGAATAACTATTCAAGTCTACAAAAATTTGTTTTAGTTGATGTGTTACTCTTTGTTTGGTACCAATTTCCAATTGTACCAGCCATGCATTTCAAAACATTTCAGATGATAATTTACATTTTTCCACAATTTGTGGCTTAATATAGCTTAAGGTAGCCCCCAAATCAATTAAAACAAAAGCATATTGGTTTTGGATGGTACCTTCTATTTCAATCATGGTATATTGATGTTTAGCTTGTTTGTCTTCTAGAGTTGCACCAATTCTAGGAATGTTTTTGGCTACATAATTTACCGTAGTTCCTTCATGTACTGTTTGAACTTTTTGGATAGATCTTGGATTATGTGGACAATGCCTTAGCAATTGTGGTTCATGACTACCCTGGCACTTTAGTCATTCCCATTCTTTGCCTAATACAATCTTTTTGTTGTTCAGTTCCATGGTCTTGGACCCTGTGTGTGATTGAGATGACCGATTGACATCTTCTTTATTAAACTTATTCTTCTTTTATTCCTTACCAAAATATTTGTAATAAGGAGGTTTCTGTCTTTTTATATTCATAACAACTTCGTTTTTATCTTTATTTTTCCATGGTTTTGTTCCTTCATTTCTATTTTTGATCTGCTGATATCATAATCTAGCTTTCCTTACAGCATCATCCATGGTTTTAGGATTTTAGAATTCAATCCTTTCTTTGCAAGATGCTCGTAAACAATTCCAAAATCTCTATACTTTTTCTTTCTCCTCTTTAATATAAGGCACATACCACAGTAAGTTTGTAAATTTTGTTACAAACATGTCCATGGTAAGTTGTCCTAACCTTAGTTTGTGGAATTCCTTAGCATGGTCATCATAATATTACTCACTCATGTACTAGGATTTAAATTGCTTCTAAAATTACTCCCACAAAACTATCTTCTCTCCTAATAAATGTATACTTTTAGCCTCTTAACACCACAGAGTGGATTTTCCCTATAACTGATAAATCGCCAATTGGGACTTCAAATTACTTTCATATTCATAGAACTGAAAGTATTTGATAATGTTTAGAAGCCATGAATCTGCATCTTCCTCCATTTCCCCGTCAAATGTAGGGGGTTTAATTTTATCAAATTCTCACTACAACTCCACACTTTTATTTTTCCTATAAGATTGTGAATATTTTCTATTAGATTCATCAACACTTTCATATTTACCCCAGTTTGTTTCTTCCCCTGTTGGGTCCCTATAATACTAGTGATTACCCCATTACTATGGTAGTTGTACCCCTTATTTATATTGTTGTGCCCCTATTTCCCCCATTTTGTTATTACTGTGCCCCATAGAATCCCTCTATTATTATTTTTGTGGCTTTATATTATTATTGTTAGGTCAGCTGGGTTATATTGTGACTCCTTAGACTCCTATATATAGAAAGGAGGTTTTTTCATTGTATCATCGAAGAATTTGTTCATTTATGTAATGTAAAGGAGGTTTCCCCCTTGAAGAGGCTGAATTATAAGGCTTTGATCTATCTTTTCTATCTTTTCTTGAGCTGGTTTCATAACATTTCGTATCAGAGCTTTGGATTCTAGGGTTTCGCTGCTCCAAACAGGTCATCGTGGAATTTTCGCTATAACTTTTTTTCTGTAACGTTTCAGAAGTCGCAAAAAAAACCCATTTGAGAAAAAATCATGCTGAACCTTGGGTCCGAATTTCAGAGCTTTTTACGTGATATTTGCAGAGACATGATCTGAGGAATTTGGTCTTTTTACAGACTCCTGAATTACATTCAAAACAGGTGACCTGGGGAAAATCGTCATAACTTTCTCTCTGAGCATCGGATTGAAATTTCGTAAGAAGGAAAAAAAGCAGACGGAATGTAGTTTCTAGTGTGCATTGTTCAGATCCAAAGGTTGAAACAATGACTCGTGGCTTGTCGTACAAGTTTTCTCTATTGAACTAGTCTATAATAAAGTCACTGTGGGATATTTCACATAACTCTTCCTTGGAGAATCCAATTTGGGTCAGACTTGTGGCATTTGAAAGAGGACACAGAGGGCTACTATAGGTCACAAATTTAAAACTAGATGAATGGAAAGTACAGAGATACATTAGAGGCAATGTCGAGCTCCTACAAAGTGAAAAAAGGTGTGTAGATTTTCTTAATTTTTTGCTTAAGCTTGGTTTGAAAATTTATTTGAAGGAATTCAAAGGGCATAGTAGAGCATTATTATCGGTAACTGATGCCCCGAGGAAAGAAAATGCAAACACCTAGTAAGGAACCTGAAAGCTCTAGCATGACTCATGAAGAAGAGGAAGAAATGCTACATGATATATCAAAATTACAAGACCAAGTGCAAAAAATGCCAGCCTCACAAAAGCTAACAGAAGCTAAGATAAATGGCATGGAATCTAAGATAAAGGGCGTGGAAGCTAAGATGGACGATTGGAAGACAAGATTTGAAGACAAATTTGAAGACAGACATGGACGATTTGAAGACAGATTTGAAGACAGACATGGACGAATTGAAGATAAATATGAATAAGTTGCTACAAGAAATGGTCACTAAGGGTGAAAGGGTAGTAAAGGAAACTCATGATGAGAACAAAAAAAATGTTAATCATGATCCCATAGACTCTAATGTGGGATCGAAGACCCATCATATTCCAAAAATCGATATGAGGAAGTTTGATGGCAAGGATCCCGCAACATGGATATTACAGATGGAGCAATTTTCGATCTCAATAATGTGCAAAACACACAAAAGGTACGTATTGCAACTTTATATTTGGAACCAAATCAGTTTGTATGGTATCAATGGCTTTGCTCTCGTAAAAAAATTATCACTTGGGCAGTTTTTATAGAAGAATTGACAACACATTATGAGGATACAAAAAGCAACACGTTTTTTACCCAATCGATAAGTCTCAAACAAAAGGGTTCAATAATGGAGCACATTGAGGAGTTCAAAAAATTTAACATAAGGGTAAAAAATATTCCAGAGGAGCATAGGAGTGATGTGTTCATAGGGACTTTAAAGGATAATATCCAACATGATGTTCGCCTTTGGGAACCTAATTCATTAGAGAAGGCATTCAGGTTAGCAAGAAAAATGGAAAGCAAAATTATGGCAACCAGGAATCATACCACTCACATCTATGAGGACGGAAGTGGTGTTGCCGCTAGTCTTCCACAACCTATAAAGTTGACACCACAACAATTGGAGGAAAAAAGAGCAAAAGGGCTTTGTTACAGTTGTGATAGCAAATACACTAAAGGTCATAAGTGTGCTGAGAAGAAATTATTCTAC
>APFE031068527.1:0-22193 GCA_000404065.3 Pinus taeda | reverse complement strand
ATGAAAGTATGTGTGCAGGTGTGAATGACAAGGAAGCATCTAATCAAAACCGTGACTGTATTGCAGCAATCATCAAATCAAGTAATGCGTGTTTTTGGTGGCTAGTTATGGACTGCACCCCAATCTTCAAGAGAGATGGCAATGAGCCTTAACAACCGTTTTGCTGGAGCTTTAATTGATGGTATCTATCCTCTGCTACACTAAGTAAGTGGAAACAACTGCACCATAAGCAAAATCTATCCTACTCATAAGAAAACCAAATCACCAAACTGTAATTCGAATTGTATGTGCAAACGAAAACTTAAAGTGCTGGAAATGAAATGGAAACAACACTACAGCAGAGGGGATCTATGGCTCTCAGGTTGGGCCCTAACCTGAGAGCTATAGTCTCCTTAAGAAACTCCGAACTAGATCACAAAATGCCTTCTTTATTCATAATCTGATGTCATGCCAAATTGGCTTACAAAAAGGCACGAAAACTGAACTGTGCTCCAAAATTACAATAGCAATACGAGAGTTTCAACAACCCTATCTAAGGCTAAGGCCTTCATACTTATACAAAAATGATGATCCACCAAGTGCCCTTGATTTTAGGAGCTCGGCTGTCCAACTAGAGTCTAACTGCGGATCTTGTATGGCAGTCATAACTACTGTTCCTGTAGAACAGTTTATGACTGCTGTTCCTGTAGGACAGCTGGCTGCTTCTTAAGCTCGGAGGGGAGATGGATTGGAGCTCGGAGTTCTTGGTGGGAATCACGAGAATGTCCCAAGACCCGTGGACATCTTCTCCACAAAACTCAGCAGTGCCACCTCATTGTCTCCTTATCCCCTTTTCGTTGTTCTCTTGCTCCCATTTTTATGGCCAAAACATGGAATCATAATGCAATTAGTCAACGTAGAAAAGTGTCTTAAAACCTTCTTCCTACAAACAACATGAATAAACTAAGAAATGTATGCATAAGCAAATAAAAATGAATGGTTTGAGCAAGTAAAATAGGCCAAAATGAGCCCAAATTGTACCAAAATTGGGGCTCATCAACATGCTAGCTGAAGAGCACATTAACAATTTCATGCTCTCTGTCAACCTCAACGGAGTTACCAACGAAGATGCTGTTTTCCGACTTTTTCCCTATACAATGCAAGGAACAGCCGGGTCATGGTATTTTTCATTACCCTCCGGGTCTATAACAAGTTGGGACATCTTTCAAAATCAATTCCTCACCAAATTTGGTGATGACAGATCAATGACAACGTTAATCAGTGACTTATCCAATCTTAAAGCCGAAGTTAGAGAACCCATCAAAGATTTCAATTTGCGATTCAATAAGATCCTCAATAAAATCCCCACTGCTTCCCAATCTAGCAAAGAAGTACGGTGTGAATGGTATATCACAGCCTTACCATCAAACTTAGTAGTCTTCGTAGATAGGGCAAATAAAACAACTTTAGTTGAAAATCTAACAGAAGCGATAGCCGTAGAGAAACACGTTATAGCCTTGGAGAAGAGATCTGCGATAGAAGAACACAAATCTAAAAAGTTCACCTTCAAGGAAGACCCCAAGAAGAAACAGACGAAAGATCCTTTCGATTTAGAAGGATTGCAGAAGGTGTTAAAGACCATGTCCAATGAGATGATTGACATAAAAAACAAGTGACAGAAACTTCTTCAAAAAAGCCCTACAGAACTTTTAAAAGAGGCCCTTCAATGGATGCGAAACCACCCAACGCTATCTCAAATGTCGAATCCGAGGAAGAGGAAGAAGAAGAGAGAACCACTGAAGGGAAGACCGATGATGAAGAAATTGTGGAACTACAAGGAATATGGGATTTGATCCTCCCACAAGAAGAAGATCAAGAGGCATTTCTGGTTAGCACACGAAGCAAAAACCAACTTGATCCTCCCCAAACTACCCCTAAGCAGACGGGCGTGAGCCCTACAGTAAAAGAAAAAGTCACAACAAAGAAAACGACCGCTAAGGCGACTCAATCTAGCCCAATCCAACTAGATCAAACACCTCCATCAAGAACACTAATAGTGTCGGATGAAATGGACTACAATATTATTGGCGACATGAAAAAGACTAGGGCTAATATCACTCTTTATGACTTGAGAAAATTGATACATCGACAGAAGATAATGATGAAAGAATTACATGCCGTACCTACTACATCTTTGCCTACAGCTGTAGCTACCCACAACATGGGAAGACCCCCAATCAACACGGCCAATAAGATCGATCCAAATGACATCGCCTTGATTAGAGGAAGATCAAGGTCTCACACTCCCCCTTTTCTCCTCACCTATGAAATCTTCAATAAAAACGTGCACAATTGTTTGGTAGATTCTGGAGCTTCAGCAAATATTTTACCCAGATCAATATGTGCCAAGTTAAACGTTCAACCACAAAAACCCACAGTGCGCATAGTTCAGCTTGATCGATCTCAAGTCGAAGTGATTGGTGAACTTAATCAAGTCACCATAATATTGTCGTCTAACCCCAAGGTATGTCAGGTTATCGACATTCTAGTAGCTAATATCCTAGAATTCTACGGATTAATTCTTAGCAGGGATTGGTCCGAAAAACTCCATGGATAATTTTCAACCGACTGGTCGCACATGTGGTTACCATACAATGGTAAACCAAATCAAATAAAGGTTGAACGAGAGTTACACCAAAAATACATAGTAACAAAATTAGAGGGGGAAAATGAAGCAATAGCATACAACAGTAGCATCATAGGTAATTACTCGGTAGATTCTTTCCTCGGCAATTTCAATGCTCATACATCACCTTACTTAGAAAATTCAGTTTTGTCCCAAGTCGAATTTTTTTCCCAAACTGATAATTCAAAGTGTGTTAATTTTGTATAAGAACCTATAAATACATCTTTGTTTTGGAAACTATATTTTGATGGCTCTAAATCTAACGAAGGAGCAGGAGAAAGATGCGTTCTGATTAGTCCAGAAGGGAACAAGACAATGCTTACATGCAGACTTGAATTCAATTGCACAAACAATACAGCAGAATATGAGGCCTTGGTGCAAGGTCTATACAAAGCAATCAGGTTGAACGTCAAGTACCTTCAAGTCTTTGGAGACTCTTAGATTGTCATCAAACAGGTACGTAATACCATACATTGCCTATCAAGTCATTTGAAACACTATCAATCTCTAGTACAGGATCTGACTGAGCATTTCATAGCATTCAATATTTTCTCAATCCCGAGAATTCAAAACGCAAGCGCAGACCTTTTAGCCAACGTAGCCTCTAGACTCATTCCCTCCGAAGATTTTAGTCCAAATAGATTCTCGATAGAATTAATCTTTAAACCGTCCGTCCCTGACAACATTACAAACTGGAGAGTATTCAATGACGATCCTGATATTGTAAATTTCCTCACCTCTGAAGGATCCTACTCCAATCAAATAATAAGACCATCACGATCGAAAAATACAACAAAATAGCACTGATAATGCTATACCTAAATCGGTGGTTAAGTTGGAAGACTTATACGATTTGAAAAGTCGGTTTAAAAGATCTACTAATTCTAAGCTCTACAGTTCAACTCTGAACTACGAATCAGTAAACCTGGGAACCAATGATAAACCAAAAAACGTTAATCTAGGCCACGGCCTAGCCCCTGAAGAGAAACTAGCATATATTCATCTTTTGAGACAATACAAAAATGTTTTCGCCTGGAATTATGATGAGCTGAAGACATATGACACTTCCATTATTCAACATACTATCCCTATGATTGACAATGAAAAACCTGTCCAACAGAAACTCAGAAAAATCCACCCCAATCTAGAAAACCAAATAAAGACTGAGTTGAATAAGTTGTTAAAGGCCAGAATCCATTTTTCCCCGTCATACTTCAGTGGGTCTCCAATATGGTACCTCGTTAGAAAGAAAAGCGGAGATATTAGAATCTGCATCGATTTTTCCGGGAATCTGCAACAAAGCATAGTCAAAAAGACAATTTCACCCTCCCTCCTATGGAGCAGGTATTACAGGCAGTAGCAGGCTCAGAACTAATGTCTTTTTTGGATGGATTTTTAGGATACAATCAAGTGCTGGTACATCCCGACGATCAGTTAAAAACCACGTTCCGAACCAAATGGGGCACATACACATATCGGAACATGCCATTTGGTTTGATCAATGCCGGCGTTACATTTCAGAGAGCTATGGACATCGCATTCAAGGGTTTAGTCAATAAAGCCGTAGTGATTTATTTGGATGATATAACAGTGTACTCCAAGAAGCGAAGTGACCATCTTAGAGACTTGAAACAAATCTTTCAACGATGTTTAAGGTATGGGATTTCACTTAACCCAAAGAAATCTTTTTTCGCATTAAGTGAAGGAAAACTTCTAGGATTCATAGTATCAAAATCTGGTATTCACATTGAACTTGATAGAATCAAAGAAATTTCTGAAATATCCCTACCTCACAATAAAAAGGCCATGCAATCTTTTCTTGGTCAAATCAATTTTGTGAAAAGGTTTGTCCCAGATTTTTCAAGAATTGTTTCTCCTCTGCAAACCATGATAAAAAAGAATTCAAATTTCAAATGGGGTCAAGATGAGCATGAAGCATTCAATCTGATCAAACAAGCTATCATTAATGCTCCATCTTTAGCAACCCCAGATTTTTCAGAATCTTTTATCTTATACACATTCACCTAAGAAAAATCATATGCCGCGATTCTAACTCAAGCGAATCAAGAGAAAGCGGAAGCTCCAATCGCATTTTTTATCTCTAATTTACAAGGTGCTGAACTCAACTATTCAGACGTGGAGAAATAGGCATACGCTGTTTTCAAAGCGATCAAATATTTCAGACCTTTCTTACTTAAAACCCATACCAAGGTCATAGTACCGTTTCCAGCGGTAAGAAATCTTTTAATTCAGAAAGATGTGGGTGAAAAAAGAGCAAATTGGATCACTGCTTTACAAAATACGACCTTGAAATCAAACCAACAAGCATTGTGAGAGGTCAAGGCTTCTGCAAAATGTTGGCTGGAGCATCGCAGATTCCTGAAAGCTCATCTAAGGAAGTACAAACGTATGAGGTAAGCCTAAACGATACATAATCATTATATGCTGACACCATTTATTATCTCAAAAACGGGTATGCTCCAGCACACCTGGATCACACCAAGAAAAGAGCCC
This sequence comes from Pinus taeda, assembly GCA_000404065.3. NCBI lineage: Eukaryota > Viridiplantae > Streptophyta > Pinopsida > Pinales > Pinaceae > Pinus > Pinus taeda. The sequence continues at coordinate 17,014 of APFE031068527.1, read as the reverse complement.
TGAGATTAAAAGCTAAACAATATCAGCTCATAAATGATGTTTTGTTTAAAAGGAATTATGATTATGTACTTCTTAGGTGTCTTGAGAAAACTGAAGCCGAAAAGGTTTTGCAGGAACTCCATGATGGGCCCACGGGCGGACACTATGTTGGAGATGCTACCGCACATAAGATCTTACGTGCAGGGTATTGTTGGCCCACACTATTCAAAGACTCACACAGTTACATGAGGAAATGCCAAATCTGCCAAACCAATGCAGGGAGACAAAAGAAACCGTCCATGCCACTACAACCAGTAAACATTGAGCAACCATTCAGTCAATGGGGCTTGGACATAATAGGTGAGATCGTTCCTCACTCTTCTAAGCAGCATAGGTACATCCTCACGGCAACTGATTATTTTACTAAATTGGTAGAAGCAGTTCCTCTCAAGACAACTAATTATGAAAACATCATTGAATTCATTGATCAATTTATAATCACTAGGTTTGGATTGCTGACGGCTATGCTTTTTGATAATGCTTCATACTTTTATGGGAATGCAATGACTGAGTTCGCAATTAAAAGAGGGTTCAAACTAAAATATTCAGCCAAATACTATCTGCAAGGAAATGGACTGGCTGAGTCAACAAATAAAAACCTAATCAGGATTATTAAAAGGACAGTTGATCAGAACCAGAAGAATTGGCACAAAACTTTGGTAAATGCTTTATGGGCAGATAGAATAACGAAGAAAGCTTCAATCGGCACTTCTCCCTTTAACTTAGTTTATGGGGAGGAAGTGGTTCTTCCATCTCACTTGATGATCCCCTCCTTGTCTTTAGTACAATACATCGATGAGGTATCTACTTCCTGCTTACAATTAAGACAAATGGAAATAATTAAATTAGAAGAACAAGGAGAACAAGCTAAGAAAACCCATGCCCATCACCAAGCGCTAATAAAATCCTCTTTTGATTCAAGCATAATGACCAGGAAAAACTTTCAGATGGGAGATCTAGTTTTGAAATGGGATAAGGCTCATGAAGAGAAGGGCAAACATACAAAATTCCAGAAAATGTGGCTTGGTCCTTTTCAGATTGAAGAAGTCATCGGCCCATCAACGTTTGTGTTGCAGGATTTAGCAGGTAGAAAGGATTCTTTGCCTGTTAATGGACAGATCCTGAAAATATACTTTCCATAGAAGATTATTCTTCTATTTTTTTTAGGATAGCTTATTGTTTCTTCTTTCTTATAAATAAAACCAGTTGTAGATTGTTACTACAGGAGTTCACGCAAAAAGGACACTAAATTCTCTGTTAGATTTTGATTTTTTGCTTGTAAGAAAAACAATTTTTTTTCAAAAAATCTGATCTTTATTATTGACGGATAGAGTTAAAACTTTAGCCTAAATATGATACTAGTTCCAACTTCAATTTTTTTTATGAAAGCAACCTTTGGCAAAAAACTTGTTTTATATCAGTACAATGAAAGGTATCAATAATAAAATGAGTATTCTCTGTAAAACTGCTATTTTCAAACTCTATTATTATCGTCCAAGGCTTTCTTAAGGAAAAACAATGGTTTCCTCCCTGCTAAAGAAAATCGCAACATTCAGAGAAACAATCCGAGAAAGCACTGTATCTCAAAGAATAAGAGGTCTCATCACGAGCCGGCTTATCATGATCACAGATATTATAACTTGCTGACTTTGCCAATACTGTCCACCAAAACAGGGCAACGACTTAAAATTGTTGCAATCAAAAGACAAGGGGTCTCATCACGAGCCAACTTGTTCAGCAAAAGTGTAAATCAAGTGAATGACTGTGTCATAATTTGGCCACTAAACCAAGACATTGTTCTTTAGAGAATAAAAAAGAAAAAGTGTCAAAATGGGTTTTTCTCTGAAAAAGTTGTAGATAGCCTTACGCAGGATAGAGGATCATTTCTGGGTAACAGGTAACACTGTCGAGGCTATGGACGTCTGCTGGCAGTAGAGGCTCTACCTACGGTAAATGAGCATATTTAAAAAGGCCAGCATAACAGAGATGACCTTATTTTATCTTTAAAAGACCAAGTAATGGCTGGTGTAAATGCAAGGACTAAGCCTCAAGAAACGAACGATTGGAATAGAGAAGGGTTGAAACAAAATACCATTGATAGGATAAGACATAATGTACTCTATCTGTCCATAACAAAGTTTAAACTTATGAAAATTTTTTCTGTTTCGGAAGTTAAAATTCAATAGCAAATCAGAGATAACTGGTTCTTCCCAGTGAATCGCCATTGTTGTGGCCACCAATGACCCCCCTCTTTGTTTGATATTAGCAATAACACCAAGCAAATGGGTACCCTTAATAAAAATTCAAACAAACATTTTTAGGAACATTTTTGTTTTTAATTCCTTAAAATTTTATCACGATAAAGCAATGAAACATTTCTTTTATGAGCATAATAAACTATGAAGGAACAATGCGAAAATCATCGCATCGCATTCACTATGAAGCGCTCTTAAAAGAAAAAATTAAGAAATCTCCGACGGCCGATGTGCGACGTCGCATATCACAACATCGCGTAAAGTAGCACACAATGACTAATTTCTGCGATCTGCGATCTGCGATGATCCGATATTGCGATGCCACGATACTATAACACAATCTGTGATCTGCGATCTGCGATAAGCGTGAATTTTCCCCGGCATAGTATTCAAGGAAAGCTGCCCATTAATCAAAATTAAGCGCGCGCCTTAAAAAAGAAATTAATGATTGTACGCCAAAGTATTCAGGAATGACTGCTTTTTGTTTTTCGAAGGGTCAGTTCACCATGAATGTCATAATTATGCATACATAAGATTTGAAGCTTTCATGTCAATCCTTATTACCATTACTCTTTTCCTTTGCGTAAACTATAAACATGAAATAACATGAAGCAATATGCAGGAAACATCTAAGGAAAAGGGGAAAGCGCCAATGCTCAGAGAACAGAGAAGAAATCTCTTCGGAAACGGGTGCCGCATACGATAGGACTACAGATTCCAGAGTATCACTCAACAGATGCTGATGCCGATAGGTCATCTAAAGCTTAGAATCAAAGGTGCACAAAAGCAGCATGATTACAAAAAGACCTGAAACTTACATGCCAGAAAAGCCTGAAATGAAGAATGGAGGCAATTTTCAATCCAGAGAATTGTTCAGAAAGTAAAGTCTTTTGACTCATCAAGTCGTTCGCAAAGACAGAAACCGAAATAGCAAAAGCAAAATCAGTTTGGGGGAAATTTGAGTTATCACCAATTATACACGTAGTGAATATACCCAGTCAGAGGAAGATTCTCTAAAATATCTTATAGTTTACCAGAAAGTGGTGCCAGCTCTTGTTACTTCTATTTTTATAGCACACACAAAAGGGGAGGGCAACCAGCTGACTCTTCCCAGTCAAATGTTGCATGCTTACAGTACTGAGGAGCAAATACAGAAATAGTTCAGAGTCAAATTTAAATTTTAGAAATAAGTTTTCTTTATCAGAAGGACAGTCATTTGAAAACCGGATCCTAAATTTATGTAATCAAGTTAATTAGCTAGCAGTATTTAAATCCTTCTCAGGCATTTAGAGAAGGGTCCGAAGATTTGTCAAAAACTCGTCCTCAGAACATGCACTTTTTCACCCTCAGAGGTGGTTTTGATGAATGGATGGATCAAGGTTTATTAATGTTTGCGTTTGATATCTGCTACTGATGTTGCACTTCTGTACTCTTAGTAGATGTTAAAACAAGGAGAGATAAATCATTGTTGCTTGAAGCTCATGAGTGGAACCAGTCATAAATTGTACTTTTATCTCTTGACCATTTCTGATTATATTCTTGAAGTGATTTATAGTTTTCAGTTATTTATATGTCATTGTATGAATGTGTGGGTTACCATTTGTCACTTCTGTACAGTGGAGTCATATTGTTTATGTCTGACATATGAATAGCTTATTATGCGATATACTATTCACAACTGTTTTGCCTACTTTTGCAAAGTGGTTTATCTTAAATGGTTTCTATTCTTATGATAGCTGAATGATCTTTATTACCAGTTATTGTTCAAAATCTCTTTAGATCGCATAATAGAAGATATACATCCCGGATTAGCATAGATTAGATGTGTTGTTTCTCATTAGATTACAATAGCATAGAGTTAGTTTAAAGAATCTGAATTAGATTAGCTTTAAAGTACTCTTAGATCAGCATTATTCAACTCTACACATACACACACCTCCAGATCGGGAAACTGGTCCCATTATCCCCTGTCGGACCCGCTATACCAAACGGATAAGGAGCTGCCAACCAAGGTCCAGACCGGTTGGGTATCCCCCTTGTTGTCAACCCGATTTTCGGGGCTTCAACATATTTGGCGCTAGAAGGAGGGCCTAAACTATGAATGGAACCTAAATCGAAATCTAAATACCATTATAAGAGTAAATCACCCTCATCAACTCCCCCGAATTCCCCAGTACGTTTAAATTTAGAGTCAGAAGTCGGTCGAATATTAACTGCTGCTACATACTCTAATATTTCAGACCAATCTACCATTGAACCCCCTGAAGTTCAAAATCTTATTCATAAACTCCAGGGATTTTCTATTTTTTCAATAGGGTCTGATAAATCTCAAAGCAGCGTGACTTCGCAATACAATCCTTCTCATCCCCTCACCAGGTTAAAGAGCGGAAAATTTGGCATCCAGCCAACCGAACTCCCTCTTCCCACCAGAAAATTAGCAAGGAAAAGATCACTGCACTCTGACGGTGAAACTCTTTCATCTACATCATCCATCTCAACCCCTTCATCGCGAAGTCAACCGCCCACATCTCCATTCCAAATCACTCATCCACCTTTCACAACCCCTCTTCCCAATCATCCACGATCATATTATCTGCATCTTCAAACCCTCAAGGATCATCTCCTACACTTACAATTACCAGTAGCTCAAAGATGGCTCAAGCTCCGTGGAACAATCCTGGAGCGGTTTTCATGCCTCCACCCTTGAGCCAAATACCGGCTCGTCCTGAGAAATGGCTACCCAAGTTCAACCCAGAAGCAGGCATGCTAGCTGAAGAGCACATTAACAATTTCATGCTCTCTGTCAACCTCAACGGAGTTACCAACGAAGATGCTGTTGTCCGGCTTTTTCCCTATACAATGCAAGGAACAACCAGGTCATGGTACTTTTCATTACCCTCCGGGTCTATAACAAGTTGGGACATCTTTCAAAATCAATTCCTCACCAAATTTTGTGATGACAGATCAACGGAAACGTTAATCAGTGACTTATCCAATCTTAAAGCCAAAGTTAGAGAACCCATCAAAGATTTCAATTTGCGATTCAATAAGATCCTCAATAAAATCCCCACTGCTTCCCAACCTAGCGAAGAAGTACGGTGTGAATGGTATATCACAGCCTTACCATCAAACTTAGTAGTCTTCGTAGATAGGGCAAATAAAACAATTTTAGTTGAAAATTTGACAGAAGCGATAGCAGTAGAGAAACGTGTTATAGCCTTGGAGAAGAGATCTGCGATAGAAGAACACAAATCTAAAAAGGTCACCTTCAAGGAAGACCCCAAGAAGAAACAGACGAAAGATCCTTTCGATTTAGAAGGATTGCCGAAGGTATTAAAGACCATGTCCAATGAGATGATTGACATAAAAAAACAAGTGGCAGAAACTTCTTCAAGAAAGCCCTACAGAACTTTTAAAAGAGGCCCTTCAATGGATGCGAAACCACCCAACGCTATCTCAAATGTCGAATTCGAGGAAGAGGAAGAAGAAGAGAGAACCACTGAAGGGCAGACCGATGATGAAAAAATTGTGGAACTACAAGGAATGTGGGATTTCATCCTCCCACAAGAAGAAGATCAAGAAGCATTTCCGGTTAGCACACGAAGCAAAAACCAACTTGATCCTCCCCAAACTACCCCTAAGCAGAAGGGCGTGAGCCCTACAGTAAAAGAAAATGTCGCAGCAAAGAAAACAACCGTTAAGGCGACTCAATCTAGCCCAGTCCAACCAGATCAAACACCTCCATCAAGAACACTGATAGTGTCGGATGAAATGGACTACAATATTATTGGCGACATGAAAAAGACTAGGGCTAATATCACTCTTTATGAATTGAGCAAATTGAAACATCAACAAAAGATAATGATGAAAGAATTACACGCCGTACCTACTACATCTTTGCCTACAGCTGTAGCTACCCACAACATGGGAAGACCCCCAATCAACACGGCCAATAAGATTGATCCAAATGACATCGCCTTGATTAGAGGAAGATCAAGGTCTCACACTCCCCCTTTTCTCCTCACCTATGAAATCTTCAATAAAAACGTGCACAATTGTTTGGTAGATTCTGGAGCTTCAGCAAATATTTTACCCAGATCAATATGTGCCAAGTTAAACGTTCAACCACAAAAACCCACAGTGCGCATAGTTCAGCTTGATCAATCTCAAGTCGAAGTGATTGGTGAACTTAATCAAGTCACCATAAGATTGTCGTCTAACACCAAGGTATGTCAGGTTATCGACATTCTAGTAGCTGATATCCTAGAATTCTACGGCTTAATTCTTAGCAGGGATTGGTCAGAAAGACTCAATGGATACTTTTCAACCGACTGGTCACGCATGTGGTTACCATACAATGGTAAACCAAATCAAATAAAGGTTGAACAAGAGTTACACCAGAAATACATAGTAACATAATTAGAAGGGGAAAATGAAGCAATAGCATACAACAGTAGCATCATAGGCAATTACTCGGTAGATTCTTTCCTCGGCAATTTCAATGCTCATACATCACCTTACTTAGAAAATTCAGTTTTGTCCCAAGTCGAAATTTTTTCCCAAATTGATAATTCAAAGTGTGTTATTTTGTAGAAGAACCTATAAATACATCTTTGTTTGGAAATTATATTTGATGGCTCTAAATCTAACGAAGGAGCAGGAGCAGGATGCGTTTTGATTAGTCCAGAAGGGAACAAGACAATGCTTACATGCAGACTTGAATTCGATTGCACAAACAATACAGCAGAATATGAGGCCTTGGTGCAAGGCCTATACAAAGCAATTGGGTTGAACGTCAAGTACCTTCAAGTCTTTGGAGACTCTGAGATTGTCGTCAAACAGGTAAATAACACCATACATTGCCTATCAAGTCATTTGAAACACTATCAATCTCTAGTACAGGATCTCACTGAGCATTTCATGCATTCAATATTTTCTCAATCCAGAGAATTCAAAACGCAAGCGCAGACCTTTTAGCCAACGTAGCCTTTAGACTCATTCCCTTCGAAGATTTTAGTCCAGATAGATTCTCGATAGAATTAATCTTTAGACCGTCCATCCCGGACAACATTACGAACTGGAGAGTATTCAATGACGATCCTGATATTGTAAATTTCCTCACCTCTGAAGGATCCTACTCCAATCAAATAATTGACGAAGACCACCACGATCAACAAATACAACAAACTAGCACTGATAATGCTATACCAAAATCGATGGTTAAGTTAGAAGACTTATATGATCTGAAAAGTCGGTTTAAAAGGTCTGCTAATTCTAAGCTCTGCAGTTCAACTCTGAACTATGAATCAGTAAACCTGGGAACCTATGATAAACCACAAAACGTTAATCTAGGCCATGACCTAACTCCTGAAGAAAAACTAGCATACATTCATCTCTTGAGACAATACAAGAATGTTTTCACTTGGAATTACGACGAGCTGAAGACATACGACACTTCCATTATCCAACACACTATCCCTATGATCGACAATGAAAAACCTGTCCAGCAAAAACTCAGAAAAATCCACCCCAATCTAGAAAACCAAATAAATACTGAGCTAAATAAGTTGTTAAAAGCCAAAATAATTTTCCCCGTCAGACATTCCAAGTGGGTCTCCAATATGGTACCCGTTAGAAAGAAAAGCGGAGATATTAGAATCTGCATCGATTTTCAGAATCTCAACAAAGCCTGTCTAAAGGATAATTTTCCCCTCCCTCCTATGGAGCAGGTATTACAGGTAGTAGCAGGTTTAGAATTAATTTCTTTTTTGGATGGATTTTTAGGATACAATCAAGTGTTGGTACATCCCGATGATCAGTTAAAAACCACGTTCCGAACCAAATGGGGCACATATGCATATTGGAAGATGCCATTTGGTTTGATCAATGCCGGCGCTACGTTTCAGAGAGCTATGGACATCGGATTCAAGGGTTTAGTCAATAAAGCCGTGGTGATTTATTTGGATGATATAACAGTATGCTTAAAGAAACGAGGCGACCATCTCAGAGACTTAAAACAGATCTTTCAACGATGTTTAAGGTATGGGATTTCACTTAACCCAAAGAAATCTTTTTTCGCATTAAGTGAAGGGAAACTTCTATGATTCATAGTATCAAAATCTGGTATTCACATTGAACCTGATAGAATCAAAGAAATTTCCGAAATATCCCTGCCTCATAATAAAAAGGCCATGCAATCTTTTCTTGGTCAAATCAATTTTGTGAAAAGATTTGTCCTGGATTTTTCAAGAATTGTTTCTCCTTTGCAAACCATGATAAAAAATAATTCAAATTTCAAATGGGGTCTGGACGAACATGAAGCATTCAATTTGATCAAACGGGCTATCATTAATGCTCCATCTTTAGCAACCCCGAATTTTTCAGAATCGTTTATCTTATACACATTCGCCTCAGAAAAATCATATGTCGCGATCCTAACTCAAGCGAATCAAGAGAAAGCGGAAGCTCCAATCACATTCTTTAGCTCTAATTTACAAGGGGCTGAACTCAATTATTCATACATAGAGAAATAGGCGTATGCCGTTTTCAAAGCGATCAAGTATTTCAGACCTTTCTTACTTAAAACCCACACCAAGGTCATAGTACCGTTTCCAGTGGTAAGAAATATTTTAATACAAAAAGATGTGGGTGAAAAGAGAGCGAATTGGATCACTGCTTTACAGGAATACGACCTTGAAGTCAAACCAGTAAGCATTGTGAGAGGCCAAGGCTTCTGCAAAATGCTGGCTAGAGCATCGCATATTCCTGAAAGCTCGTCTAAGGAAGTACAAACGTATGAGGTAAGCCTAAACGATATAGAATCTTTATACGCTGACACCATTTATTATCTCAAAAACGGGTATGCTCCAGCTCTCATAGATCACACTAAGAAAAGAGCCCTGAGATTAAAGGCTAAACAATATCAGCTCATAGATGATGTCCTGTTTAAAAGAAATTATGATTCTGTGCTTCTTAGGTGTCTCGAGAAAACTGAATCTGAAAAGGTTTTGCAGGAACTCCATGATGGACCTGCAGGCGGACATTATGCTGCTGATACCATCGCACACAAGATCTTGCGAGCAGGGTATTATTGGCCCACACTGTTCAAAGACTCACATAGTTACGTGAGGAAATGCCAAATTTGCCAAACTACTACAGGGAGACAAAGGAAACCGTCCATGCCACTACAGCCGGTAAACATTGAGCAACCATTCAGTCAATGGGGCCTGGACATAATAGGTGAGATCGTTCCTCACTCCTCTAAGCAGCATAGGTATATCCTCACGGCAACTGATTATTTCACTAAATGGGTAGAAGCGGTACCTCTCAAGATGACTAATTCTGAAAATATCGTTGAATTCATTGTTCAATTTATAATCACTAGATTTGGATTGCCATTAGCTTTAATTTTTGATAATGCTTCTTACTTTTCTAGAAATGCAATGACCAATTTTGCACTTAAAAGAGGGTTTAAACTAAAATATTCGTCCAGCTATTATCCGTAAGGAAACAGATTGGCTGAGTCAACAAATAAAAACCTAATCAGGATTATTAAAAGGAAAATTGACCAGAGCTGGAAGAATTGGCACAAAACCTTGGTAAACGCTTTATGGGTAGATAGAATAACGAAGAAGGCTTCAATCGACACTTCTCCCTTTAACTTAGTTTATGGGAAGGAAGTGGTTCTTCCAACCCATTTAATGATTCCTTCCTTGTCTTTAGTATAGTACATCGATGAAGTATCTACTTCCTCCTTACAACTAAGACAAATGGGAATAATTAAGTTGGAAGAACAACGAGAGCAAGCTAGGAAAACCCATGCTCATCACCAAGCACTAATAAAATCCTCTTTTGACTCAAGCATAATAACTAGAAAAAACTTTCAGATGGGAGATCTAGTTTTGAAATGGGATAAGGCTCACGAAGAGAAAGGCAAACATACAAAATTCCAGAAAATGTGGCTTGGTCCTTTTCAGATTGTAGAAGTCATAGGCTCGTCAACGTTTGTGTTGCAGGATTTAGCAGGTAGAAAGGATTCCTTGCCTGTTAACGGACAAATCCTGAAAAATATACTTTCCATAGAAGATAACTCTTCTAATTTTTGTAGGATAGCTTTTTGTTCTTCTTTCTTAGAAATAAAACCGGTTGTAGATGATTACTACAGGAATTCGCGTTAAATTGGACACCAGATCCTCTGTCAGATCTTGTTTTTATTTCACTTGTACAAACAATAAATTTTTTTCGAGAATCTGATCTTTATTATTGACAAATAGAGTCCAACTTTTCTCTAGATATGATACTAGTTCTGACTTCAAAAAAAAAAAAAAAATTTATGAAAGCAACCTTTGGCAAAAATCTTGTTTTATATCAGCACAATGAAAGGTATCAATTATAAAATGAGCACTCTCTGTAAAACTGCTTTTTTATTGAACTCTATTATTATCGTCCAGAACTTTCTTAAGGAAAAACAATGGGTTCCTCCCTGCTAAAGGAAATCGCAACATTCAGAGAAGTAATCCGAGAAAGCAATATGTATCTCAAAGAATAAGAGGTCTCATCACGAGCCGACTTATCATGATCACAGATATCATAACTTGCTGACCTTGCCAATACTGTCCACCAAAACAGGGCAACGACTTAAGATTGTTGCAATCAAAAGACAAGGGGTCTCATCACTAGCCAACTTGTTCAGCAAAAGTGTAAATCAAGTGAATGACTGTGTCATAAATTGGCCACCAAACCAAGACATTGTTCTTTGGAGAATAAAAAAGAAAAAGTGTAAAAATGGTTTTCTCTCTGAAAAAGTTGTAGATAGCTTTAAGCAGGATAAAGGATCATTGCTAGGTAATAGGTAACCCTGTCGAGGCTATGGACGCCTGCAGGTAGCAAAGGCTCTACCTACGGTAAATGAGCATATTTTAAATGACCAACATAGCAGAGATGAGCTCATTTTATCTTTAAAAGGGACCAAGTAATGGCTGGTGTAAATAAAAAGGCTGAACCATAGGAAGCAAACGAATGAAATGCAGAAAAGTTGAAATAAAGTATCATTGATAGGATAAGACAAACATACTCTATTTGTCCATAACAAAGTTTAGACTGACGAAAATTTTTCTGTTTCGGAAGTTGAAGTTCAATAGAAAGTCAGAGATAACTGGTTCTTCCGAGTGAATCGCCATTGTTGTGGTCACCAACAACCCCCCATCTTTTGTTTAGTATTAGCAACAAAACCGAGCAAATGGGGGACCCTCAGTAAAAATCCATCAAAATTCCCCTTGAATATTTTTGTTTCTCCTTAGAATCTTATCACAGCAAAGCAAAGGAAACACTTCCTTTTATAAGCGTATCAAACCACGAAGAAGCGACGCTAAACTCATCGCGTCACATTTACCATAAGCGCTCTTAATAGGAGAGGCTTAAGAAATCCCCGACGGCCGATGTGCGACATCGCATATCGTAGCAACCGCATAGAGTAAGACGCAATGAATAATATCCACGATGCGCGATTTGCAATTTGCGACCTTTGATCCGCAATCTGCGATCTGCGATGGTCTGATATGGCGATACCACAGTGTTGTAATACAAATTTGTGATCTGCGAGCTGCGATCTGCGACGAAGCGCGAAATCTTGCTAAGCACAACATTGAAGGGAAAGCTGTCCTTTAATCAGAATTAGACGCGCGCCTGTAAAAAAGAAATTAATGATCGTACGAATGGCTACTTTTTGTTTCTCGAAGAGACAGTTCACTTTGAGTGACATGATTATACACACGCAAGATCTGAAGCTTTCATATCAGACTTTATTTTTCATTTACTCTTTTCCTTTACGCAAACTATAAAACAGGAGATAAAATGGAGTAATTTTTCTTTTGCAAGAAACATCTAAGGAAAAGAGGAAAGCGCCAATGCTTAGAGGCCACAGAAGAGACTTCTTCAGAAGCAGGAACCACATACGATAGGACTACAAAGATACCTGAAGCCTACACGACAGAAAAGCCCGGAATGAAGAACAGAGGCAGTTTCCAATCTAGAGAATTGCTCAGAAAGTAAAGTCTTCTGACTCATCAAGTCATTCACGAGTACAGGAAACCAAAATAGCAAAAGCAGATCCAGTTTGAGAAAAAAATCAAGTTATTACCAAGTATACATTCAGTAAGTGGGAGATTCTCTAAAAATATCTGATAGTTTATCAAAAAAGTGTTGCCGACCCTTGTTACTTCTAATTTTTTTTATAACACGCACAAAGGGAAAGGCAACCAACCGACTCCTCTTAGACGAATGCTACACACTCACCGCACTAAGGAGTAAATACATAATTAGTTCAAAGTTAGATTTAATTTTAGAAATGATTTGCTTTATTAGAGGGATGGTCATTGGAAAACCGGATTCCAAATTTATGTAATCAAGTTAGATAGTTAGCAGTATTTAAACCCTTCTCATGCATTTAGAGAAGGGTCCAAAGATTTGTCAAAAACTCGTCCTCAGAACATGCACTTTTGCGCCCTCAGAGGTGGTTTTGATGAATGGATGGATCAAGGTTTATTAATGTTTGTGTCTGATATCTGCTACTGATGTTGCACTTCTGTACTCTTAGTAGATGTTAGAACAAGGAGAGATAAATCATTGTTGCTTGAAGCTTATGAGTGGAACCAGTCATAAATGGTACTTTTATCTCTTGACTATTTATGCTTATGTTCTTTAAGTGATTTATAGTTTCAGTTGTTTATATGTCATTATATGAATGTATGGGTTATCATTTGGCACTTTTGTACGGTGGAGTCATATTGTTTGTATCTGACATATAAATAACTTATTATGCGATACGCTGCTCATAATTCTTTTGCCTAACTTCTTATGCAAAATAGTTTATCTTTAATGATTTCTATTCTTATGATAGCTGAATGATCTTTATTACTAGTTATTGTTCGAAATATTTTTAGATTGCATAATAGAAGATATACACCCCGGGTTAATGTAGATTAGATGTGTTGTTTCTTACTAGACTACAATAGCATAGAGTTAGTTTAAAGAGTCTAAATTAGATTTGCTTTAAATTCCCTTAGATCAGCATAGTCCAAACTCTACACACACACACACACACCCAAGGTCGGGAAACTGGTCCTGTCATCCCCAGTCGGACCCGCTATACCAACCGGATAAGGAGCTGCTAAAAAGGTCCGGACCGGGTGGGTATCCCCCTTGTTGTCGACCCGATTTTCGGGGCTTCAACAACCCCATATATATAGTGCTAAGAAAGCACACATAGTTGGTGATGTTGGTCATAACATTCCTCAGATATATACAATTGTGGACAACAGGCAGGCGGATCATTAGACATTGATCATTGAGATGGATGGTAGGATTTTTGATCAAGTTATTTCTATTTTAACTGACCGTGGATGTAACTATCATTATATTAATCCTGACCTAGTAGATAAATGTGGTTTGAGAAAAGAAGTGCATGCAAAATCTTGGTTATTACAGTTGGCTACAAGTACAAAGAAGTGAGTTCACCAGTTGGTGAGAGCTTGTGCATTTGAGTTAGTGCAATGGGTAGCTCCAACGTCAAAACCACCTTACAGGATGAGCACACCTGATTTGGTAGAGTTTAATTTGCAATTAAAGGAGATGCTTGACAAGAGATACATTAGGCCAAGTGTATCGCCTTGGGGTGCACCAGTGTTGTTCGTAAAGAATAAAGTTGGTACCCTTAGATTGTGCATTGACTACATATATTTGAACAAAGTAACCATCAAGAACAGGTACCCTTTGTTGAGGATTGATGATTTGTTTGATAAGTTGAAGGGATCAATAGTGTTCTCTAAGATCAACTTGAGATCGGGATACTATCAGGTATGTATCAAGGAAGAGGATATTTTCAAGACTGGGTTTAGGACCAGGAATGAGAATTATCCGTATATTTTTATTCCATTAGGTTTGGTTAATGCTCCAGTTACATTCATGTGTTTGATGAATAATGTGTTGCGTCCTTATCTAGACAAGTTTATTATTGTATTCATTGATGACATATTGGTATATTCTAAAATTGAGGAAGAACATGCCGAGGATTTAGAAGCAGTGTTGAGATTGCTATGAGAGCATTAGTTGTATGCTAAAATTAGCAATTGAATCTTCTTTCAGATTGAGGTACATTACTTGAGGCATGTTGTCTCCAAGGATGGCATAGTAGTGGATCTAGAAAAGATAAGGGTTATCATGGAGTGGTAAGCTCCTAAGAACGTGGATGAGGTGAGATCATTTATGGGATTGGCAGGTTGCTAAAGGAGGTTCATCAGGAACTTCTCACACATTGCATATCATATCACATCATTGCAGTAGAAAGGTAAGAAGTTCAAATGGACAGAAGAATGTGCGGCTAGTTTTGAGTAGCTTAAGTACTTGTTGACACATGCACTAGTGCTAAAGATTATGGATCTAGACAAGGATTTTTTAGTATGTACAAATTCTTGCAAGAGAGGACTTGGAGGAGTTCTCATCCAAGAAGTATAGGTAGTGTGATATGAGTCACGAAAAATAAATGAGCATGAGCAGAACTACCCCATGCATGATCTGGAGCTAACAAAAATTATACATGCATTGAAGATGTGGAGGCATTATCTTGTTGGCAAGTGGTTTACATTGATGAGCGATCATAGTGGGTTGAGGTATTTGTTTGACCAGCCGAATCTAAATGCCAGGAAAGCTAGATGATTGGCTACCCTTAGTGATTTCGACTTCAAGATCAGATACATCAAAGGGAAGGAGAACTGGATTGCAAATGCTCTTAGCAGGAAGGCAAAGGTAAATCATATAGCAGTTATGAACTCTTATGGGACAGAGTTATAGAATATGATCTTGAAGGCATGAAAACAAGATGACAAATACATGGAGATTATGCACAAGTTACAACAGAGCATAAGTGTAGGTACAAGTACAAGTGAAGGTATAGGTATAGGTGATCAGGATGCAGATTATCATCTAACGGCAGATGATTTAGTGAGGTTTAGAGACAAGATCTATGAGCCAGATTACAGAGAGCTCAAGAAGATTATCTTGAGGGAGTTTCACATCAATACATACTCAAGTCATGTAGGATATCAAAAGACATTGATGACGGTGAAGAAGTTCTACTATTGGTCGAATCTGAAGAATGAAGTGCCAAAGTTCATGGCTAGATGTTTAGATTGTCAGCAAGTAAAGGTGGAATGTAAGCATCTAGGTGGTTTACTATAACCTATAATTAGATTACGGAATGGAAATGGGAGGTCAGTTCCATGGATTTCATTACAATATTTCCGAGGACAGTGAGGTAGCATGATTCTATTATGGTCATGGCTGACAGGTTGAACAAGGTAGCTCACTTCATTCCAGTGAAGACTACATATTCAACAAGTGAGGATCACAGGTGTTCATTAGAGAGATAATGAGACTGCATGGTGTTCCGAAGAAGATTATGTCAGATAGGGATGCAAAATTCACCTCCAAGTTTTGGAAGCATCTATTTGCAGGTTTGGCCTTGAGTACAACTTATCATTCGTAGACAGATGGATAAACAAAGAGGGTCAATAGGATCTTGGAGGATATGTTGAGGATGTACATGATACACAAATAGAGGAAAGGAGATGAGTATCTTTCATTGGTTGAGTTTGTGTACACCAATAGTTATTAGGAGTCATTGAGGATGAGTCCTTTCGAGGCATTATTTGGATGCAGTTGTAACACTCCCATCAACTAGAGTGATCCAACGAATAAGGTACTTATTGGATCGAATATGTTGGCAGACATGGAGCATGAAATACAAGTTATAAAGAAGAATCTAATGGCAACACAAGACAGATGGAAGATTTATGTGGATCAACATAGGGTATTCAAGGCGTTTCAGGTTGTGAAGCATGTGTATTTGTGCATCAAGCCCAAGAAAATCTATTTGAGGATTGGTTCATGTGCCAAATTGGCACCACGATATTGTGGGCCTTTCGATATCCTTGAGAGGATTGGACTGGTGACATATCGACTTGCACTACCTCGAATAGTGAAAGTCCTTGATGTTTTCCATATTTCATTGCTTAAGAAGTATATAAAGGATGTTGATCATGTTATTTATTGGTCTGTATTGTAGGTGGAGCAAGAAGTAGAGTTCTAGCCGGAGCCCCAGTGCATATTGCAACATAAACATCTTATGCTCAGGAACAGATCCATAGAGCAATTTAAAGTGCAATGGAAGCAATTTGGGCCTGGAAATGTTACATGGGAGGTGGTGGATCAGATGCGGGCCATGTATCCTTCATTCTTTGTCAGTTGAGGCAAAGTCGTTTTGGTTTGATGTTGGTATATGTGTGGCATATGTTTTGCTGATGATTTGGTATATGTATGTATATGTATATGGATGTAAATAATGCCATGAGCTAAGTTATAAAGCTCCAATAAGTAGTATGAGTGTCATGTTATTATGGTTGTTATATTGTCATGTTGTCATGATGTTTTTCTTTTGAGTAGGTCTTTTATTGTAAATACTGCAGTGAGCTAAGTTATAAAGCTCCATGGGAAATATGTTTGTTTTTTAGTGGTTTTGTTGAGGTCATGGTGTGGTCTAACAGTGAGGATGGTGTTCCCCAAGGAAAATTTTAAGAACCCCCCCTAAATTTATAAATATAATAAATGGGCGAATCTCCATGGTATATAGGAAAAATGGAAGGCGATTTTATCAATAATATAATATG